>JBBDGP010004539.1:0-65913 GCA_037952835.1 Lithobates septentrionalis | reverse complement strand
GGTATGTAACGTACTGAGTGTGGCGGGGTTAGGGGTATGTAACGTACTGAGTGTGGGGGGTTGGGGGTATGTAACGTACTGAGTGTGGGGGGTGTTATGGGTATGTAACGTACTGTGTGGGAGGGGTTAGGGGTATGTAACGTATGCGGGGGTTGGGGGTATGTAACGTACTGAGTGTGTGGGGGGGGGGATTGGGGGTATGTAACGTACTGAGTGTGGGGGGGTTGGGGGTATGTAACGTGGGGGGGTTGGTTATGAAACGTGTGTGTGGGGGGGGGGGTTGGGGGTATGTAACGTGTGTGTGTGTAAAACGTGTGTGTGTGTGTGGGGGGGGGGTTGGGGGTATGTAACGTGTGTGTGTGTGTGTGTGTGTGTGTGTGTGTGTGTGGGGGGGATATGTAACGTACTGAGTGTGGGGGAGTTGGGGGTATGTAATTTACGTAGTGTGTGTGGGGTGGTGTTGGGGGTATGTAACGTCCGGGGTGGTGTTGGGGGTATGTAACGTACTGAGTGTGGGAGGGGTTGGGGGTATGTAACGTACGGGGGGGTGTTGGGGGTATGTAACGTACTGAGTGTGGGGGGGTTGGCGGTATGTAACGTACTGAGTGTGGGGGGGTTGGCGGTATGTAACGTACTGAGTGTGGGGGGTTGGCGGTATGTAACGTACTGAGTGTGGGGGGGTTGGCGGTATGTAACGTACTGAGTGTGGGGGGGTTGGCGGTATGTAACGTACTGAGTGGGGGGGTTGGGGGTATGTAACGTACTGAGTGTGGGGGGGTTGGGGGTATGTAACGTACTGAGTGTGGGGGGGTTGGGGGTATGTAACGTACTGAGTGTGGGGGGGTTGGGGGTATGTAACGTACTGAGTGTGGGGGGGTTGGAGTATGTAACGTGTGGGGGGGTGTTGGGTATGTAACGTGTGTGTGTGTGGGGGGGGGGTTAGGGGTATGTAACGTACTGAGTGTGGGGGGGTTAGGTGTATGTAACGTACTGAGTGTGGGTGGGTTGGGGGTATGTAACGTACTGAGTGTGGGTGGGTTGGGGGTATGTAACGCACTGAGTGTGGGGGGGTTGGGGGTATGTAACGCACTGAGTGTGGGGGGGTGGGGGTATGTAACGCACTGAGTGTGGGGGGGTTGGAGTATGTAACGTACTGAGTGTGGGGGGTGTTGGGTATGTAACGTGTGGGGGGGTGTTGGGTATGTAACGTGGGGGGGGTTGGGGGTATGTAACGTGTGGGGGGGTGTTGGGTATGTAACGTGTGTGTGTGGGGGGGGGTATGTAACGTGTGTGTGTGTGTGTGGGGGGGGGGGGGTTAGGGGTATGTAACGTACTGAGTGTGGGGGGTTAGGTGTATGTAACGTACTGAGTGTGGGGGGGTTGGGGGTATGTAACGTACTGAGTGTGGGGGGGGTTGGGGGTATGTAACGTACTGAGTGTGGGGGGGTTGGGGGTATGTAACGTACTGAGTGTGGGGGGGTTGGGGGTATGTAACGTACTGAGTGTGGGGGGGTTGGGGGTATGTAACGTACTGAGTGTGGGGGGGTTGGGGGTATGTAACGTACTGAGTGTGGGGGGGTTGGGGGTATGTAACGTACTGAGTGTGGGGGGGTTGGGGTATGTAACGTACTGAGTGTGGGGGGGTTGGGGGTATGTAACGTACTGAGTGTGGGGGGGTTGGGGGTATGTAACGTACTGAGTGTGGGGGGGTTGGGGTATGTAACGTACTGAGTGTGGGGGGGTTGGGGGTATGTAACGTACTGAGTGTGGGGGGGTTGGGGGTATGTAACGTACTGAGTGTGGGGGGGTTGGGGGTATGTAACGTACTGAGTGTGGGGGGGGGTTGGGGGTATGTAACGTACGGGGGGTGTTGGGGGTATGTAACGTACTGAGTGTGGGTGGGTGTTGGGGGTGTGTAACGTACTGAGTGTGGGGGGGGTTGGGGGTATGTAACGTACAGGGGGCGGTGTTGGGGGTGTGTAACGTACTGAGTGTGGGAGGGGTTGGGGGTATGTAACGTACGGGGGGGGGTTGTTGGGGGTATGTAATGTACTGAGTGTGGGGGAGGTTTGGGGTATGTAATGTACAGGGGGCGGTGTTGGGGGTATGTAACGTACTGAGTGTGGGGGGGGGTTGGGGGTATGTAACGTACGGGGGGTGTTGGGGGTATGTAACGTACGGGGGGGTTGTTGGGGGTGTGTAACGTACTGAGTGTGGGTGGGTGTTGGGGGTGTGTAACGTACTGAGTGTGGGGGGGGTTGGGGGTATGTAACGTACAGGGGGCGGTGTTGGGGGTGTGTAACGTACTGAGTGTGGGAGGGGTTGGGGGTATGTAACGTACGGGGGGGGTTGTTGGGGGTATGTAATGTACTGAGTGTGGGGGAGGTTTGGGGTATGTAATGTACAGGGGGGCGGTGTTGGGGGTGTGTAACGTACTGAGTGTGGGGGTTTGGGGGTATGTAACGTACGGGGGGGGGTTGGGGGTATGTAACGTACTGAGTGTGGGGGGGTTAGGTGTATGTAACGTACTGAGTGTGGGGGGGGGTTGGGGGTATGTAACGTACTGAGTGTGGGGGGGGTTGGGGGTATGTAACGTACGGGGGGTGTTGGGGGTATGTAACGTACGGGGGGGTTGTTGGGGGTGTGTAACGTACTGAGTGTGGGTGGTGTTGGGGGTATGTAACGTACTGAGTGTGGGGGGGTTGGGGGTGTGTAACGTACTGAGTGTGGGGGGGTTGGGGGTATGTAACGTACGGGGGGGGGGTTGGGGGTATGTAACGTACTGAGTGTGGGGGGGTTAGGTGTATGTAACGTACTGAGTGTGGGGGGGGGTTGGGGGTATGTAACGTACTGAGTGTGGGGGGGTTGGGGGTATGTAACGTACGGGGGGTGTTGGGGGTATGTAACGTACGGGGGGGTTGTTGGGGTGTGTAACGTACTGAGTGTGGGTGGGTGTTGGGGGTATGTAACGTACAGGGGGCGGTGTTGGGGGTGTGTAACGTACTGAGTGTGGGGGGGGTTGGGGGTATGTAACGTACAGGGGGCGGTGTTGGGGGTGTGTAACGTACTGAGTGTGGGAGGGGTTGGGGGTATGTAATGTACGGGGGGGGGGGTTGTTGGGGGTATGTAATGTACTGAGTGTGGGGGAGGTTTGGGGTATGTAATGTACAGGGGGCGGTGTTGGGGGTGTGTAACGTACTGAGTGTGGGAGGGGTTGGGGTATGTAACGTACAGGGGGCGGTGTTGGGGGTGTGTAACGTACTGAGTGTGGGGGGGGTTGGGGGTATGTAACGTACAGGGGGCGGTGTTGGGGGTGTGTAACGTACTGAGTGTGGGAGGGGTTGGGGGTATGTAATGTACGGGGGGGGTTGTTGGGGGTATGTAATGTACTGAGTGTGGGGGAGGTTTGGGGTATGTAATGTACAGGGGGCGGTGTTGGGGTGTGTAACGTACTGAGTGTGGGAGGGGTTGGGGTATGTAACGTACAGGGGGCGGTGTTGGGGGTGTGTAACGTACTGAGTGTGGGGGAGGTTTGGGGTATGTAACGTACGGGGGGGGGGGTTAACGTATGAACTGGGGGGTCTGCCCCACCATAGATTGCACAGAAGTAGGGGAATGTAGACGCAGTTCTATACCCACACAGAGTTCTATTGTCTGCTGACACCGTCCCTCCTGAAGTCCCAGTTTGACCTGCCTGGTTCTCCCTCCGTCCAGTGTTGGAGGTGACCATGTCTGAATGGGTTATTGGGCCTCCAAAGGGTTCTCCTCACTATGGATGGACTCTCACTTTTGGGTGGAGAAAATGTCTAGAGCCTTCTCTTCCACTCCCTTATATTCCATACAGCTCAGGATCTGTGACTTCTCATGACGTATCCGAAGAGTCTCGGACTCAGTTGGCCTTTTGAGGGACAACAAGATCTGCCACATGTCTGTAGGCTGGAGCATTCTCCTCCCCCATACTAGGAGATCTAGTTAGAGGTTGGCTGAATTTCATCCATTATCTACTTCTGAAGGATGTGCCCTCAGGCCCCTCTGAGCATGACCCTTGTTAAGCCTGTAGGACTCCAACTCAGAGGTCTACCAGTCCCTTTGCATAAAGCTGTGACCCCCCCCCTATTTAATACATTGGGGGCTGTCTGCATCCTGAAGGCTCCTTAGGTGGTATCTCCCTTCTCGAGAGCCAGTCTCCCCTTTTCATCTCTCAGGCTATTACCTTGCCTCTGATGCCCCCTAATTTTTTAGCTGCCCTCCAGGCTTCTGGGTTTACCACCTACTTTGAGATGACCTCTAACCTCTGGAGCACGCACAGCCACTTTTCATGGGTCTCCTCAGGTTCCCCCCCCCCCCCCTCCAGTGGGATTCCATGACCTTCACAGGCCAACCAGGGTCAGCTCTGTCTACTCCACTAGGATCCGGATCATCCATGTCACTGGAATACTTCCATTGCTCCTCAAAGTGATGGTTCTTGGCTTCAGCTTAGCGCACCCTCCTGCCATCCCCTCTGGGGTGTGTTGGGGGATCCCCCTACTAAGCAAATTGGCTTTAGGGATCCTTGCGGTCAGCACCCTTCCGATAGGTCGGACTCCTGTAAGAATAGCGTGAATCTGGTCTCCTTGGGCTCCACAGTTGGGGGCCACCTGGCTCCAGGGAGTTTAGCTTAAAGTAGTTTGAAACCCAAAAACTTATTTCAACTTACTAATTCTTAGACGTGGTGGCTGCATTCGTTTTTTTTTTTGCTGTTTTTCAACTTTGATTAACACCAAGCTGCCTAGGAAAGATGGCAGAGAGTTGAGGCAAACCAACTACCACCGACAGGGCTGCTTACAATGGACTGGAAAGCTGCAATATACCTTTATTGTTGGGCTTTAGTGCCACTTTGTCACCCCTGAAAAAAGCCTAAAGCTGGTGTACACTTTACTCCCTTGTTGCCAGGCCAAGAGTCTAACAAGATGGCCACCTCCCCACTGGCCGCCTCCCTCGGCCACCTCCCCACTGGTTCCTTCCTGGCGTCCCTTCGGCCACCTCCCCACTGGCCGCCTCCCTCGGCCGCCTCCCCACTGGCCGCCTCCCCACTGGCCGCCTCCCCACTGGCCGCCTCCCCACTGGCCGCCTCCCTCGGCCACCTCCCCACTGGCCGCCTCCCTCGGCCACCTCCCCACTGGCCGCCTCCCTCGGCCACCTCCCCACTGGCCGCCTCCCTCGGCCACCTCCCCACTGGCCGCCTCCCTCGGCCACCTCCCCACTGGCCGCCTCCCTCGGCCACCTCCCCACTGGCCGCCTCCCTCGGCCACCTCCCCACTGGCCGCCTCCCTCGGCCACCTCCCCACTGGTTCCTTCCTGGCGTCCCTTCGGCCACCTTACCCGTGGTTGTGGGTCTGGGATATGAGCAGGCCTGTGATCCTGTCTCAGGGGATCAGATAGTTCTTGTTGTAATCCCTCAGGCAACCATGGGGGCATCTTCTTTACCATCCCTGGGGGGCATTCAACATGCTGGTGCAATCTGATCCTTGGGACTGCCACCTGATCCTTTGAAACAATTGGTTCCCTTCATGTCAGGAGACCCCACATTATTCAGCTTTTGAGCCACCTTGTGGGTGTTGTAAGTTTTGTTCATCTCCGGGAGGGACTAGGAGTCATTCCTGTGTTAGGTGGAGCTCCACGACCCCTAGGCTGGGTGATGCCAAGAATGTTGGCACCATTTGGAGGCTCCTTTAAAAGGCTATTGCTTTGGAACCAGGCTGTGAAGGGAGTCATTTTGGGTGGGGGGCTTGTGGAACCCAGCTTACCTTGGAGAGATCTGGAAACTCTGTGTCCAGCTCCCCTGGACCCTCCTACGTGTAATCCATAACTCTATTAGGGGCACAGGGTGACCGAGAACCCCACTATGATCTGTGCTAGTCGGGCTCGCTTACAGCCACACTGGAATGTTGTATGTACTGTATGTGTGTTGTCTCATGCTGTTGGACTCTTTGCTGGGATAGTTTGGGGTGTGGTTGGCTCCCATTGTTCTGTTGTGTCTGTCTGCCTTAGGAGAAGTGTATTATGGGATGGATGTTTGTATTGGTGTTCCTGGCATGTAAAGGAGAGAGGGGGGATCCCTCCACCAGCCCTCCCTGCTGATAAGGTGTTTCTAATTGGTGAGTTTGGATGTCTTTCTAGGCGACTTCCTTTTCTCACAAAGGCTTTAAGGGGCTGAGATGCCGAACCTTCCCATGTGGACAGGCTGGTCTGTTACATGGACCTGTCCTTTGTATTCCTCCCTGTGTATTGTCCCCAGTGTTTGACAACCTGGTCAACAGAGCCGGTCGCGTAGAGTCTTTCCTCTCTGGCTGTGACCTTTTCTGTTTGCGCTTTGGAGCATCAAGTCCGTCCTTAATGCTCTCCCTTTGGTTGTGTTGGCCAGTTCCCCTACCCCAGTGATGGCGAACCTTGGCACCCCAGATGTTTTGGAACTACATTTCCCATGATGCAGTGTAGGTGAGTGTCATGGGAAATGTAGTTCCAAAACATCTGTGGTGCCAAGGTTCGCCATCACTGCCCTACCCTATCTGAACAGGTTTCTTCTTATCCCCTTCAGATCCGGATGTTGGTCCTCCAGGTGGTTCCTGGGCTGGAGCCAGTAGTGTGCTTTTTGGGGTTTTTTTACGTGTTGCCCCCCCTCCAATTTGGATATCTACTCGTACAAGAAGAAAACTTAAGGTTTTTGTTCTTACCATAAAATCCTCTACTTGGAGGCCATTGAGGAACACGGGTCTCATCACTCCTGTTTCTGATCTTGCCCTTGGTACTACTTTACCACAAAACCTGAAGCATGCTGGGGAGAGGAGGGGAGGGTTTACACTGGGTGAATGGCTTATGATTTTTTTTTTTTTTTTCTTTTTGCCAGTGTCCGGCCCTCCTGTAGGCATTAATATAACCCGACTGGATCAGAATTTCTGACCCCCTAGAGATAAATTTATGGCATGTACAGATACTCTATAATGTAGGGGTGTCAAACTCCATTTCATTGTAGGTCACATCAGCATTCTAGTTTCCCTCAAAGGATCCGTCTATAAGACTAATGACCGGAGCCCCCACCCCCCCTGGAGGGTGCCGGAAGCTGCAGGACAGGTGTGAGGGCCACATGGAATGGCCTGGTGGGCTTAGTGTTTGCCATATTTGATGTAAAGTCTTTGAGCTCCTCCTCTGTATCTCCCCCATCATCCCTATATGTTGTATCGCCTCTCTCTCTGCAGGATGTTTTTTTGATGATCCGTCATGGCAAGACCACAATCTTCACCGATGCCAAGGAGAACACCACAGTGTATGAGCTGAAGAGGATTGTGGAAGGAATCTTAAAGAGAGCTCCTGAAGACCAGAGATTGTACAAGGTGGGGGAATGGTCCTCCTCGGCCTCTTCCTATCTCTGACTCCATCTCCTCTGTTCTCACCTTACTTTCCTCTTTTTTTTTATAGGACGACCAGCTCCTAGATGATAATAAAAGCCTGGGCGACTGTGGCTTCACCAGTCAGACCGCGCGGCCCCAGGCTCCAGCCACAGTCGGATTAGCTTTCCGCTGCTCGGGTGAGTAGAGCTTCTCAGATGTGGAATGTTCTTCAATGACTCCACCCTAACATCCGTCTCTGCTTCCAGGTGACTCCTTCGAGCCTCTTCGAATAGAGCCCTTCTCCAGCCCGCCCGAGCTTCCCGATGTCATGAAACCGCAGGAGACGAGTGGCAGCGCTAATGAACAGGCCGTGCAGTGAATTATGGGAGCTCTGTGCTAGCCCCTCCCATCTTCCATGTATCCCCCGCCCTGTCGGATGAGACCACACTTTCTGCTTAGCAATGTTTGGGGTTCCTTCCGACCAGCCAAGGGGTTCAAACATCCTCCCCTTCCCCCCTTCCTATCCACCCCCCCATGCTTCTCCTCTAGTTCCCCTCCCCCTCATTCACCGTGACCCCACCCTCCCAAAAGGCTTCTCTCCCTTCCATGTCACGTTTCTGGCTGCGCACACTCTCTATTGTGTTTTTGGGGTTCGGGTTGGTCTTGTATTGGTTTTGTTTTATTTTATTTTTTAAACACAATAAATTTTGTTTGCCTGTCTCTTGTGATTGGAGGATTTTTGCTCTGTATTCTGTACTACTGGTCCATCGCCCATCTGGGCAACAACTGAGAAAAAGGAAGAGTGGGGGCCAGGCCATCTGGGTACAGCTGCATGGAATGGTGGATGGATGTTGGGGTGGGGGGGAGAGTCAGTCTTTCTGCCACCCAAGAGACGACTGAATGGGGGGGGGGCAGTCCTTCTGCCATGCAATCGACAACTGAATGGAGTGATGGATAGAAGGGGCAATCCTTCCACCAAAGGACAACTAAATAGAGTGATCGATTGGTGGGGAGGCGGGGCAGTCCATCTGCCACCCAAGTGACAACATAATGGGGTGACCAGTCCATCTGCCACCTGAGGGACAGTTGGATGGGTGGGGGGGGACCAGTCCATCTACTTCCTGGGAAATAACTGAATGAGGTGGTGGATAGATGGGGGAGGGGGCCAGTCCATCTACCCCAGGGACAACTTAATGGGTTGTGGGGTGGATAGGGGGCCAGGTCATCTACCACCTGGGGGTCTTTCTGATGGTTGTAAAGCCTGACAAATATTCAGTTAATGGGGCTGTGGAGATTGGGGTAATGGTGTGGTGGGGATTGGCTCTGCGGAGATTGAGGTAATGGTGTGTGGGGATTGGTTCTGGGGTAATGGTGGGGTGGGGATTGCTATTGCGGAGATTGGGGTAATGGTGCTGTGAAGATTGGCTCTGTGGAGAGTGGGATAATGGTGGGGTAGAGTTTGGTTCTGTGGAAATTGGGGTAATGGTGGGGTGGGGGTTGGCTCTGCGGAGAGTGGGGTAATGATGCGGTGGGGATTGGCTCTGCGGAGAGTGGGGTAATGGTGCGGTGGGGATTGGCTCTGCGGAGAGTGGGGTAATGGTGCGGTGGGGATTGGCTCTGCGGAGATTGGGGTAATGGTACGGTGGGGATTGGCTCTGCGGAGAGTGGGGTAATGGTGCTGTGAGGATTGGCTCTGTGGAGATTGGGATAATGGTGCGGTGGGGATTGGCTCTGTGGAGATTGGGATAATGGTGCGGTGGGGATTGGCTCTGCGGAGAGTGGGGTAATGGTGCGGTGGGGATTGGCTCTGCAGAGAGTGGGGTAATGGTGCGGTGGGGATTGGCTCTGCAGAGAGTGGGGTAATGGTGCGGTGGGGATTGGCTCTGCAGAGAGTGGGGTAATGGTGCGGTGGGGATTGGCTCTGCGGAGAGTGGGGTAATGGTGCGGTGGGGATTGGCTCTGCAGAGATTGGGGTAATGGTGCGGTGGGGATTGGCTCTGCAGAGATTGGGGTAATGGTGCGGTGGGGATTGGCTCTGCGGAGATTGGGATAATGGTGGGGTAGAGTTTGGCTCTGTGGAGATTGGGATAATGGTGCGGTGGGGATTGGCTCTGCGGAGATTGGGATAATGATGGGGTAGAGTTTGGCTCTGTGGAGATTGGGATAATGGTGCGGTGGGGATTGGCTCTGCGGAGATTGGGATAATGATGGGGTAGAGTTTGGCTCTGCAGAGATTGGGGTAATGGTGCGGTGGGGATTGGCTCTGCAGAGAGTGGGGTAATGGTGCGGTGGGGATTGGCTCTGCGGAGATTGGGATAATGGTGCGGTGGGGATTGGCTCTGCAGAGATTGGGGTAATGGTGCGGTGGGGATTGGCTCTGCAGAGATTGGGGTAATGGTGCGGTGGGGATTGGCTCTGCAGAGATTGGGGTAATGGTGCTGTGAGGATTGGCTCTGTGGAGATTGGGATAATGGTGCGGTGGGGATTGGCTCTGCGGAGATTGGGATAATGGTGGGGTAGAGTTTGGCTCTGCGGAGAGTGGGGTAATGGTGCGGTGGGGATTGGCTCTGCAGAGAGTGGGGTAATGGTGCGGTGGGGATTGGCTCTGCGGAGAGTGGGGTAATGGTGCGGTGGGGATTGGCTCTGCGGAGATTGGGGTAATGGTGCGGTGGGGATTGGCTCTGCGGAGAGTGGGGTAATGGTGCTGTGAGGATTGGCTCTGTGGAGATTGGGATAATGGTGCGGTGGGGATTGGCTCTGTGGAGATTGGGATAATGGTGCGGTGGGGATTGGCTCTGCGGAGAGTGGGGTAATGGTGCGGTGGGGATTGGCTCTGCAGAGAGTGGGGTAATGGTGCGGTGGGGATTGGCTCTGCGGAGATTGGGATAATGGTGCGGTGGGGATTGGCTCTGCAGAGAGTGGGGTAATGGTGCGGTGGGGATTGGCTCTGCGGAGAGTGGGGTAATGGTGCGGTGGGGATTGGCTCTGCAGAGAGTGGGGTAATGGTGCGGTGGGGATTGGCTCTGCAGAGAGTGGGGTAATGGTGCGGTGGGGATTGGCTCTGCGGAGAGTGGGGTAATGGTGCGGTGGGGATTGGCTCTGCAGAGATTGGGGTAATGGTGCGGTGGGGATTGGCTCTGCAGTGATTGGGGTAATGGTGCGGTGGGGATTGGCTCTGCAGAGATTGGGGTAATGGTGCGGTGGGGATTGGCTCTGCAGAGATTGGGGTAATGGTGCTGTGAGGATTGGCTCTGTGGAGATTGGGATAATGGTGCGGTGGGGATTGGCTCTGCGGAGATTGGGATAATGGTGGGGTAGAGTTTGGCTCTGCGGAGAGTGGGGTAATGGTGCGGTGGGGATTGGCTCTGCAGAGAGTGGGGTAATGGTGCGGTGGGGATTGGCTCTGCGGAGATTGGGATAATGGTGCGGTGGGGATTGGCTCTGCAGTGAGTGGGGTAATGGTGCGGTGGGGATTGGCTCTGCGGAGAGTGGGGTAATGGTGCGGTGGGGATTGGCTCTGCGGAGAGTGGGGTAATGGTGCGGTGGGGATTGGCTCTGCGGAGAGTGGGGTAATGGTGCGGTGGGGATTGGCTCTGCAGAGAGTGGGGTAATGGTGCGGTGGGGATTGGCTCTGCGGAGAGTGGGGTAATGGTGCGTTGGGGATTGGCTCTGCAGAGATTGGGGTAATGGTGCGGTGGGGATTGGCTCTGCAGAGATTGGGGTAATGGTGCTGTGAGGATTGGCTCTGTGGAGATTGGGATAATGGTGCGGTGGGGATTGGCTCTGCGGAGATTGGGATAATGGTGGGGTAGAGTTTGGCTCTGCGGAGAGTGGGGTAATGGTGCGGTGGGGATTGGCTCTGCGGAGAGTGGGGTAATGGTGCGGTGGGGATTGGCTCTGCAGAGAGTGGGGTAATGGTGCGGTGGGGATTGGCTCTGCGGAGATTGGGATAATGGTGCGGTGGGGATTGGCTCTGCAGAGAGTGGGGTAATGGTGCGGTGGGGATTGGCTCTGCGGAGATTGGGATAATGGTGCGGTGGGGATTGGCTCTGCAGAGAGTGGGGTAATGGTGCGGTGGGGATTGGCTCTGCGGAGAGTGGGGTAATGGTGCGGTGGGGATTGGCTCTGCAGAGAGTGGGGTAATGGTGCGGTGGGGATTGGCTCTGCAGAGAGTGGGGTAATGGTGCGGTGGGGATTGGCTCTGCGGAGAGTGGGGTAATGGTGCGGTGGGGATTGGCTCTGCAGAGATTGGGGTAATGGTGCGGTGGGGATTGGCTCTGCAGTGATTGGGGTAATGGTGCGGTGGGGATTGGCTCTGCAGAGATTGGGGTAATGGTGCGGTGGGGATTGGCTCTGCAGAGATTGGGGTAATGGTGCTGTGAGGATTGGCTCTGTGGAGATTGGGATAATGGTGCGGTGGGGATTGGCTCTGCGGAGATTGGGATAATGGTGGGGTAGAGTTTGGCTCTGCGGAGAGTGGGGTAATGGTGCGGTGGGGATTGGCTCTGCAGAGAGTGGGGTAATGGTGCGGTGGGGATTGGCTCTGCGGAGATTGGGATAATGGTGCGGTGGGGATTGGCTCTGCAGTGAGTGGGGTAATGGTGCGGTGGGGATTGGCTCTGCGGAGAGTGGGGTAATGGTGCGGTGGGGATTGGCTCTGCGGAGAGTGGGGTAATGGTGCGGTGGGGATTGGCTCTGCAGAGAGTGGGGTAATGGTGCGGTGGGGATTGGCTCTGCGGAGAGTGGGGTAATGGTGCGGTGGGGATTGGCTCTGCAGAGATTGGGGTAATGGTGCGGTGGGGATTGGCTCTGCAGAGATTGGGGTAATGGTGCTGTGAGGATTGGCTCTGTGGAGATTGGGATAATGGTGCGGTGGGGATTGGCTCTGCGGAGATTGGGATAATGGTGGGGTAGAGTTTGGCTCTGCGGAGAGTGGGGTAATGGTGCGGTGGGGATTGGCTCTGCAGAGAGTGGGGTAATGGTGCTGTGGGGACTGGCTCTGCAGAGAGTGGGGTAATGGTGCGGTGGGGATTGGCTCTGCGGAGATTGGGATAATGGTGGGGTAGAGTTTGGCTCTGCGGAGAGTGGGGTAATGGTGTGGTGGGGACTGGCTCTGCAGAGAGTGGGGTAATGGTGCGGTGGGGATTGGCTCTGCGGAGAGTGGGGTAGAGTTTGGCTCTGCGGAGAGTGGGGTAATGGTGCGGTGGGGTTTGGCTCTGCGGAGATTGGGATAATGGTGGGGTAGAGTTTGGCTCTGCGGAGAGTGGGGTAATGGTGTGGTGGGGACTGGCTCTGCGGAGATTGGGATAATGGTGGGGTAGAGTTTGGCTCTGCGGAGAGTGGGGTAATGGTGCGGTGGGGATTGGCTCTGCGGAGATTGGGATAATGGTGGGGTAGAGTTTGGCTCTGCAGAGAGTGGGGTAATGGTGCGGTGGGGACTGGCTCTGCGGAGATTGGGATAATGGTGGGGTAGAGTTTGGCTCTGCGGAGAGTGGGGTAATGGTGTGGTGGGGACTGGCTCTGCAGAGAGTGGGGTAATGGTGCGGTGGGGATTGGCTCTGCGGAGAGTGGGGTAATGGTGGGGTAGAGTTTGGCTCTGCGGAGAGTGGGGTAATGGTGCGGTGGGGATTGGCTCTGCGGAGAGTGGGGTAATGGTGGGGTAGAGTTTGGCTCTGCGGAGAGTGGGGTAATGGTGCGGTGGGGATTGGCTCTGCAGAGAGTGGGTTAATGGTGCGATGGGGATTGGCTCTGTGGAGATTGGGATAATGGTGGGGTAGAGTTTGGCTCTGCGGAGAGTGGGGTAATGGTGCGGTGGGGATTGGCTCTGCGGAGATTGGGATAATGGTGGGGTAGAGTTTGGCTCTGCGGAGAGTGGGGTAATGGTGCGGTGGGGATTGGCTCTGCGGAGATTGGGATAATGGTGGGGTAGAGTTTGGCTCTGCGGAGAGTGGGGTAATGGTGCGGTGGGGATTGGCTCTGCGGAGATTGGGATAATGGTGTGGTAGAGTTTGGCTCTGCAGAGAGTGGGGTAATGGTGCGGTGGGGATTGGCTCTGCGGAGATTGGGATAATGGTGGGGTAGAGTTTGGCTCTGCAGAGAGTGGGGTAATGGTGTGGTGGGGACTGGCTCTGCAGAGAGTGGGGTAATGGTGCGGTGGGGATTGGCTCTGCGGAGAGTGGGGTAATGGTGGGGTAGAGTTTGGCTCTGCGGAGAGTGGGGTAATGGTGCGGTGGGGATTGGCTCTGCAGAGAGTGGGATAATGGTGCGATGGGGATTGGCTCTGTGGAGATTGGGATAATGGTGGGGTAGAGTTTGGCTCTGCGGAGAGTGGGGTAATGGTGCGGTGGGGATTGGCTCTGCAGAGAGTGGGGTAATGGTGCGGTGGGGATTGCCGTTTCAGAGATTGGGGTAAGGGTGGGGATTGGTCCTATTCCATGTGCTGTCTGCTACACCCTGAGCTGCAGATGGCGCTCTTCATTACGCTGGGTAGTGTGATTGGATCCCAGGGACACGCCAATGACACGGAGATGGTATTGGTCTACATTTAAGTCTGTGAGGACCAGGATAGTTTTTCATCAAGCAGAACAAATCTTTCCCACACTTCTATGTAGCTGTGGCCCTGGAGGTCCCTGTCCTGTGTTCCCTTACATCATTTTATGCTGAAACTGTTAATGAAATGTTCCTGAAGTCGCAGCCTGCATTTTGTCTAGACAGGCTCTTGTATACTCCAAACCCAATGGAGGACACAGACTGGACATTAAAGAGGACAGGTTGTTTTGGGCTGGCACAATACCTTGTTGAATGGACCAGCCTGGGTCTTCTAGCAGAGATGCTTCCATGGACCCATTATCTCGTATTTATAGTTCTGGCACTAGCCCCCATATCCTGAAAGAGCCTGCGGAGGTTGAAGAACCTGGGACCACAAAGTGCTACGTTTTTCTTGGTCACTGTCAGGATTGGAGGAGCTCTGTGTGAGTGTAGTAAGGTTGCTGTGACTGCCAATCAGCTTATGACTTATTACAAGCCCCCACTTCCACCAGTGTTGGAAAACTTGTCGAAGGACTTCTCTCACTTGCCGTGCCAGAGAAGCCTGCATTGCGTCATTGGAGGATTGGGTCTTTCTGGTTGGGAGGGTTCAGCAATGACCTGTAGAGTTGAAGTAGGCGGACCATACCCTTAAAATCGGTAGAGGTGCAGTCCTACAATCGGCCTTGGAGAATGGATGTCCTTTCTTCAGCTCTACTGTGTAAAGGACTAACACTAACCTGTTTTTGCTAGAACCATTATTTTTTCTTAAATTAAAAATTTCTCGACATCACTACTTGAGCTGGTCTCTATGACTGCAGCTCTCTGGCGAGGCCATCCTTGGCCTGACTTTTTTGCACCAGATCTGGACCCTGCTAGACTGGACACAGAGTGGAAAGCCTGGAAGAGTGACCTTCAAGCACCAGATTCCACATAGCTCCAATCTGGTAAGCCGCCACAAAGTACATCTCTGGTCCTTGGCTACAAGACCCTCATTGCCTACCAACTGTTCAGGTTTCATGAGTACCCATGGTCTTTCCTAGTACAGTACTGGAGCTGTTGCAGCATGTCTACTGGTGCCGCTGATGCCTGCAGTCTGGAGCCCACTACTCCTAGAAGCTATCCTGTTTTGGGAGTCTTCCTTAGCTCCGTCAAATGCGTGGCCAGTTCTTCTGCTTCTCTTCGTTTACCGTTCCCAAGCTCAAAGGCGGCATCCACCCCATCTTGGCTCTCAAAGCATTGAATGTCTTCATTTCCGTTCAGAAAACCCATATGGAATCCATCAGGTCTGTCATCGGCTTCTTTTTACCGGGGAGACTTTCTAGCTTTGGTGGACATTAAGGATGTGTACCTACATACCTCAATATTTCCAGTACATCAGCATTTCTTATGTTTTGCTGTAGCACCCTTAATACCAGCTTTGCGGTGCTGCCCTTCTGTTTTCTGCACCTTGGGTGTTCACCTAGGTGCTGGCTCTAGTAGAGTGCCCTCTTCTGGCAGTGGGGATTGGAGATCTCTGTTGAACATTCACTGTGGGCTCTGCCCAGGCATTAGTGGTTTGAAATGGATGGATCCTGAACCTTCAGAAATTGTTGCTGGAGCCGACTCACTATTTGGGGTAACTCTAGTCCTGGACAAAGTTCAGACCACCAGAGTGGGGTTTTATTTTCCACAGGAGAATGTTTTAGCTCTCCAATCTCTGATTTAGAGTCAACGTTTGCATGAGTCTTGGGTCTGATGGTAGCCTTCTTTCAAGCAGTCCCGTTTGCCTAGTTTCACTTCAGACCTCTACAAGGCAATATTCTGCTGTCATTGGATAAGTCCATTCAGTCCCTGGACAGAGCGATTCGTTTTGACACCAAGGACCAGGTTCTCCCCCTGCTTGGTGGCTCAGGAATTGGGTTCTGAAATTGGAAGTCTATCCTTCCTGGCCTTTGCTATATCCTTACAAAGGATACCAGCTATTTGGGCCAAGGAGTAGTCCTGGGCACCTTGCTGCTGTAGGAGACATGCTTGTTTAGAGGAATCTTGACTCCCGATAAACATCCAGGAGCCTTGGATGATTTGGCTGTTGCTGCGGCATAGGACTATCCTGCTTCGAGAGTCATCACATGTGGATTCATTTGGACAATGTGTAGATTTCTGCTCTTTCTATCTTGTTTCAGAGACTTTTGGCCTCTCGCTCCTGGACTAAGACCTTTTTGTACAGGGCGTTTCCCCATGGAGCTCCCCATTTGTTCTCCCTGTGACTCTGTAGGATCTGAATAGATCTAGTTCATGACAAGAATGTAACAATTGCCATGTAGAAAGATAAAAAGATGCAAAGTAAAAAAATATATATATATATATATATATATATAATATGGGATTCAAGTGACTTTGAACGTGGCATGGTTGTTGGTGCCAGACGGGCTGGTCTGAGTATTTCTGTGATTTTCACACATAACCATTTCTTGGGATTACAGAGAATGGTGGGAGAAGGAGAAAATATCCAGTGAGCGGCAGTTTTGTGGAGGAAAATGCTTTGATGTCAGAGGAGAATGGTTCCAAATGATAGGGATAGAAAGACAACAGTAACTCAAATAACTACTTGTTACACCCAAGGTTTGCAGAATACCATCTCTGAATACACAACACATTTAAGCAGATGGGCTACAGCAGCAGAAGACCACACTGGGTGCCACTCCTGTCAGCTAAGAACAGGAAACTGAGGCTACAATTGACACAGGATCACCAAAATTGGACAATAGAAGATTGGAAAAACGTTGCCTGGTCTGATGGGATATCACCGGTTCAGGCTGGTGGTGGGGGGGGATGGGATATAACCAGTTCAGGCTGGTGATGGGGGTGTAATGGTGTGGGGGATGGGATATCACTGGTTCAGGCTGGTGGTGGAGGTGTAATGGTGTGGGGGATGGGGTATCACTGGTTCAGGCTGGTGGTGGGGGTGTAATGGTGTGGGGGATGGGGTATCACCGGTTCAGGCTGGTGGTGGAGGTGTAATGGTGTGGGAGATGGGATATCACCGGTTCAGGCTGGTGGTGGGGGTGTAATGGTGTGGGGGATGGGGTATCACCGGTTCAGGCTGGTGGTGGGGGTGTAATGGTGTGGGGGATGGGATATCACCGGTTCAGGCTGGTGGTGGGGGTGTAATGGTGTGGGGGATGGGATATCACCGGTTCAGGCTGGTGGTGGAGGTGTAATGGTGTGGGGGATGGGATATCACCGGTTCAGGCTGGTGGTGGGGGTGTAATGGTGGGGGGGATGGGGTATCACCGGTTCAGGCTGGTGGTGGAGGTGTAATGGTGTGGGGGATGGGATATCACCGGTTCAGGCTGGTGGTGGAGGTGTAATGGTGTGGGGGGATGGGATATCACCGGTTCAGGTTGGTGGTGGGGGTGTAATGGTGTGGGGGATGGGGTATAATCACCACGGCCTACCTGAGTATTGTTGCTGATCATGTCCATCCCTTTATGACTACAGTGTCCCCATCTTCTGATGGCTCCTTCCAGCAGGATAATGCACCATGTCACAAAGCTCCAATCATCTCACCACTGGACAATGAGGTCCCTGTCCTCCAATGGCCTCCACACTCACCACATCTCACCCAATAGAGCACCTTTGGGATGTGGTGGAACTGTGTGATGTTATCAGGTCACTATGGAGGAGAATCTCTGAGGAACGTTTCCAACACCTTGTTGTATCTATGCCACCAAGAATGAAGGCCAAAGTGGGTCCAACCCGTTACTAGCAAGGGGGACCTAATAAAGGGGGTCCAACCCGCTATTAGCAAGGGGGACCTAATAAAGTGGCCGGTGAATGTATATACTGTGTGTGTGTATATATATATATACACTAATCCTGGCCAGTAGGGGGAACCCTGTACACAAGGTTGAGCAGTTCCCCAGCTTTATGTATTGGACTCCCTGGAATAAGTCTCTAGTACAGAGTGCTGATTGACTACTAGGGGTCATAGACAGTTCTGATTTCACACATCTCCGTGGTCTGGTATAGAGGAATGCAGCAGAGCCGGGTCCCTGGAAGAGGTAGCTGCAATCTGAGCACATTGTCTACCCATAGATTTGGTTTTGGGTGGAGGCAGTAGTAGGTGTGAGACCCCAGTCAGGTCTTTGGTGCTGTTTGTGTCCTCCTGACCCCCATTTCCCTCGTTTCCTATGTCATACTAACATTGCTCCTTTCCTTCACCCCTCCATCCAAAGCCAAAAAAAGAAATACCTGGAAGAGCCGGATTCCCAAAATGTCAGGTGATGCACACCTCTGTCATTATTACTATTAGTACCTGCAGGATTGGATCAGTGTAAACTGCATTGTGTGTGGTGGCTAGATGTTGGGTGGAAACACATATGGGTCAGGTTGTACATACACACAGGTCAGGGCATGCAGCAGGGAGTGGTTATGATTGTTGCAGTGGGTTGGGTGTGGAATCTGTCACGGTGTGCCAGGCTGGTGTGCTGGGTGTGCACAGTAATGCGGTCACACAGGATTTTATGAGTAGTGCGCACACTGTGTGACGGGGAAAGTGGTGGAATGAGAGTGAGAAAGAAGTTGTGCAGGAAATCCCAGTCTGAGACGTCTGCTACAGGTGTGTCCCCGTCTCACTGCAGCCTCTGTCTCTTCTGATCCTGGGACTAACATCCCTCTTCAGAGACTGATCACTACCAACCAGGAGCACCATCCGTCTTCAGGGATCGACAACCCGGAGCACATCCGTCTTCAGGGATCGACAACCAGGAGCACATCCGTCTTCAGGGATTGGCAACCAGGAGCACATCCGTCTTCAGGGATTGGCAACCAGGAGCACCATCCGTCTTCAGGGATCGACAACCCGGAGCACATCCGTCTTCAGGGATCGACAACCCGGAGCACATACGTCTTCAGGGATCGACAACCCGGAGCACATACGTCTTCAGGGATCGACAACCAGGAGCACATCCGTCTTCAGGGATTGGCAACCAGGAGCACATCCGTCTTCAGGGATCGACAACCCGGAGCACATCCGTCTTCAGGGATCGACAACCAGGAGCACATCCGTCTTCAGGGATTGGCAACCAGGAGCACCATCCGTCTTCAGGGATCGACAACCCGGAGCACATCCGTCTTCAGGGATCGACAACCAGGAGCACATCCGTCTTCAGGGATTGGCAACCAGGAGCACCATCCGTCTTCAGAGAACGACAACCAGGAGCACCATCCGTGTTTGGGGATCGACAACCAGGAGCACCATCCGTCTTCAGAGAACGACAACCAGGAGCACCATCCGTCTTTGGGGATCGACAACCAGGAGCACCATCCGTCTTCAGGCACTGTAAGCCAAGAGCACCATCCATCCTCAGGCACTGAAAGCCAGGAGCACCATCCATCTTCAGGTACTGACCACTGCAAACCAGGAGCACCATCCATCTTCAGGTACTGACCACTGCCAACCAGGAGCACCATCCATCTTCAGGTACTGACCACTGCCAACCAGGAGCACCATCCATCTTCAGATACTGACCACTGCCAACCAGGAGCATCATCCATCTTCAGGTACTGACCACTGCCAACCAGGAGCATCATCCATCTTCAGGTACTGACCACTGCCAACCAGGAAAACCATCCATCTTCAGGGACTGAAAGCCAGGACCACCATCCGTCTTGAGATACTGACCACTGGAAATCAGGACTACCGTCCAACTTCAAGGCTGGTATGCTACAAACATCTTTCTTCCAGTGCAAACATCTGGAATATAGGACTGCCATCTATTCTTAAAGATATTTCTGATCTTTAAGTCCTGAAATCCTTCATTCATAGATCAGTATTTGACATTTGGGGTTACCATCCATCCTCAGGACTATCTTCCACCTTCCAGCATTAATATTCTTAATTTAAAGGACAGCATCATTCTCCTTTTACCTGAACACTGGTTCCTGGTCCCAGCACCCCTCCCTGAGGGCCGTCATCTGTCCAGCACACCAAGATACAAGGCTTCCTTACATTTATCAGCTTCCAGGACCCTTACTCACCCCCCCCCCCCCCCCCCACCCCCTGGAAAAATATTTGTGGATAGGGACCAGTTTCCAGCAGCCTTCTTCTGGGGTCAGTTCTTGCATTTATGACGGCAATCTATCCTCGGTACCTCTGTCTGCCAGGACTTGTATCCTTCATTGAAAGGACAACATCCTTCCCTGACATTTAGTTCCACCTTCTATCCTCTGGACCATCATCCATCTTCCAGGATTGGCATGTTTTTTGGATCTGGGTCCAGCCCCTGAGGGCTACCTATCTGTCTAGCACAGCATTCATCAGGGCTTGCCTACATTTCCCAGGCTCCCCTCCAGGTCGTCACTCATGTCCCAAGATATTGGTGAACTAGAAAAAAACTCGGGAATACTGTCTCCTTCCAGCACATTCTGGGGTTTCTTTTACCAGGAGGTCCTCTTGTCTCCTTCTGGAGCTCCATCCTTCACCAGAAGCCTCAATGTCCCCCTGAGAACTTTCAACTTCTTGTTATGGTGTCCATATGACCACCTTCCGGGACTGGCATTTTCTTTGGACTCCTAACTGGTCTTAAACCCGGCCCCTAAGGACTACCATCTCACCAGCACATTATTGTGCAGGGCTTGCATACATTTCTCAGGCTCTCCTCTAGGACCAACGCCCACCTCCCAGGTTAATTGTGGATTAGGACCATTCTCCAGGAATACTGTCTCCTTCCGGGACTTCTGGGGTTTCTGTCTTTCTCTTCCTGGACCTCCATCCTTTATCAGAAGCTTCCATGACCCCTTGAGAAATGCTTATTATGTTGTCCTTTTGACCACCATCCATCTTCCGGGACTGGCATTTTACTTGGACACCTAACTGGTCTCGCGCCCATCGCCTGAAGACTACCATCTCTCTCTAGTACACTATCTTCCTTATATTTCCCAGGCTGTTCTCCAGGACCAACGACCATCTCCCAGGACAATTGTGGATTAGGAATTTCCAGGAATACTGTCTTCTTCTGTCAATTTCTGTGGTTTATTCTCCTTTTTTGGACTTCCATCCTTTACAAGCAACCTCCATCTTCCTCTGAGAGCCTTCAGTCTCCTCCTGGGTTGTCCATTTGTGATGGGTGGTAACAGTGTGAAGAATGCTCCCGACACAGGTAAGTGACCTCTGTTGGCTCTCTTTCTATCCTTGCAGTGTTCTGTCTGTCCGACTGTCTCCAGTTTTCTCATCTCTCTGTGTCATGTGATGTCTCGTTTTCTTCTTCCCTTCTTGTTTCACCTCTGGGCTCTTCATGGACAATATGGTGGATGTTTTGTCTTTTATCAGATGCCTCCGCAGCCCCAACATCGCCTTCTTTGTACAAACCTCACCAAAGCCCTTCACAATCCCCCAGCCAGGAACTTTTCTACACACCTGTGGCTAGTCCTGAGCGCCGCCCCATCGACACAGGCCCCACCCCTGAGCAGCCGATGGTGTCCAGTAATGAGCAGAAATACTTAGAGGGCTGGGGTCCCACCTTTCATCAGGCTACGGAACAAATTCAGCAGGCATCCCGATCATTGGATGAAATGCACAGCCAGTTCAGGGGTCTCCTGGCTTCTGGAAATGGCAGCGATGGGCCCCGGATAGCAGCCTCTGCCATTGCCTGGGAGGCTCGGCTCACAGAAGTCAGGAAAGAGCTGAAGAGTGGACTGAGGGAACTCGGGAACCTAAAGAGCCAGTATGAGGCCCTGAGTGCAGGTACTGCTGGAAGAAAATACTGTCTGCAATCTTTCCTGTGTCCCTCTTGTCTCTGACCTATCCGCTGTCTCTTCCAGGAAAAATACTGACGGTGCGTGCAGGGAGATCAGATTCCAAGGACACTCAGGTGAGAGAGCCACCAAGAAAGTCTTACTCCAATCCATAGCAGTACATTCCAGAGGGCTCCACCCTGCACAATACTTCACAAGACTCAGATTCATCCTACACGGTACTCCTCCACACCACATAGACTTCTTCACCCTGCATGGTACTCCTCCACACCACATAGACTGCTCCACCATGCATGGTACTCCTCCACATCACATAGACTGCTCCACCATGCATGGTACTCCTCCACACCACATAGACAGCTCCACCATGCATGGTACTCCTCCACACCACATAGACTGCTCCACCATGCATGGTACTCCTCCACACCACATAGACAGCTCCACCATGCATGGTACTCCTCCACACCACATAGACTGCTCCACCATGCATTGTACTCCTCCACACCACATAGACAGCTCCACCATGCATGGTACTCCTCCACACCACATAGACTGCTCCCCCCTGCATGGTACTCCTCCACACCACATAGACTGTTCCACCATGCATGGTACTCCCCCACATCACATAGACTTCTTCACCCTGCATGGTTCTCCTCCACATCACATAGACTGCTCCACCATGCATGGTACTCTACCACACCACATAGACTGCTCCACCCTGCATGCTACTCCTCCACACCACATAGACTGCTCCACTATGCATGGTACTCCTCCACACCACATAGACTGCTCCACTATGCATGGTTCTCCTCCACCCTGCATGGTACTCCTCCACACCACATAGACTGCTCCACCATGCATGGTACTCCACCACACCACATAGACTGCTCCACCATGCATGGTACTCCTCCACATCACATAGACTGCTCCACCCTGCATGTTACTCCTCCACATCACATAGACTGCTCCACCCTGCATGTTACTCCTCCACATCACATAGACTGCTCCACCCTGCATGGTACTCCTCCACATCACATAGACTGCTCCACCATGCATGGTACTCCTCCACACCACATAGACTGCTCCACCATGCATGGTACTCCCCCACATCATATAGACTGCTCCACCCTGCATGGTTCTCCTCCACATCACATAGACTGCTCCACCATGCATGGTACTCCTCCACATCACATAGACTGCTCCACCATGCATGGTACTCCTCCACATCACATAGACTGCTCCACCATGCATGGTACTCCTCCACATCACATAGACTGCTCCACCCTGCATGGTACTCCTCCACATCACATAGACTGCTCCACCATGCATGGTACTCCTCCACATCACATAGACTGCTCCACCCTGCATGGTACTCCTCCACACCACATAGACTGCTCCACCCTGCATGGTACTCCTCCACATCACATAGACTGCTCCACCCTGCATGGTACTCCTCCACATCACATAGACTGCTCCACCATGCATGGTACTCCTCCACATCACATAGACTGCTCCACCCTGCATGGTACTCCTCCACATCACATAGACTGCTCCACCCTGCATGGTACTCCTCCACACCACATAGACTGCTCCACCATGCATGGTACTCCTCCACACCACATAGACTGCTCCACCATGCATTGTACTCCTCCACACCACATAGACTGCTCCACCATGCATTGTACTCCTCCACACCACATAGACTGCTCCACCATGCATGGTACTCTACCACACCACATAGACTGTTCCACCATGCATGGTACTCCCCCACATCACATAGACTTCTTCACCCTGCATGGTACTCCTCCACACCACATAGACTGCTCCACCCTGCATGGTACTCCTCCACATCACATAGACTGCTCCACCATGCATGGTACTCCTCCACACCACATAGACTGCTCCACCATGCATGGTACTCCTCCACACCACATAGACTGCTCCACCATGCATGGTACTCCTCCACACCACATAGACTGCTCCACTATGCATGGTTCTCCTCCACCCTGCATGGTACTCCTCCACACCACATAGACTGCTCCACCATACATGGTACTCCCCCACATCACATAGACTGCTCCACCATGCATGGTACTCCTCCACACCACATAGACTGCTCCACCATACATGGTACTCCCCCACATCACATAGACTGCTCCACCCTGCATGGTTCTCCTCCACACCACATAGACTGCTCCACCATGCATGCTACTCCACCACACCACATAGACTGCTCCACCATGCATGGTACTCCTCCACATCACATAGACTGCTCCACCCTGCATGGTACTCCTCCACATCACATAGACTGCTCCACCCTGCATGGTACTCCTCCACATCACATAGACTGCTCCACCATGCATGGTACTCCCCCACATCACATAGACTGCTCCACCCTGCATGGTACTCCCCCACACCACATAGACTGCTCCACCATGCATGGTACTCCTCCACATCACATAGACTGCTCCACCCTGCATGGTACTCCTCCACATCACATAGACTGCTCCACCATGCATGGTACTCCCCCACACCACATAGACTGCTCCACCATGCATGGTACTCCCCCACATCACATAGACTGCTCCACCATGCATGGTACTCCTCCACACCACATAGACTGCTCCACCCTGCATGGTACTCTACCACATCACATAGACTGCTCCACCCTGCATGGTACTCCTCCACATCACATAGACTGCTCCACCATGCATGGTACTCCTCCACATCACATAGACTGCTCCACCCTGCATGGTACTCCTCCACACCACATAGACTGCTCCACCCTGCATGGTTCTCCTCCACATCACATAGACTGCTCCACCATGCATGGTACTCCTCCACAACACATAGACTGCTCCACCATGCATGGTACTCCTCCACACCACATAGACTGCTCCACCCTGCATGGTACTCCTCCACACCACATAGACTGCTCCACCATGCATGGTACTCCTCCAAACCACATAGACTGCTCCACCATGCATGGTACTCCCCCACATCATATAGACTGCTCCACCCTGCATGGTACTCCTCCACACCACATAGACTGCTCCACCATACATGGTACTCCCCCACATCACATAGACTGCTCCACCCTGCATGGTACTCCTCCACACCACATAGACTGCTCCACCATGCATGGTACTCCTCCACATCACATAGACTGCTCCACCCTGCATGGTACTCCTCCACACCACATAGACTGCTCCACCATGCATGGTACTCCTCCACATCACATAGACTGCTCCACCATGCATGGTACTCCTCCACATCACATAGACTGCTCCACCATGCATGGTACTCCTCCACACCACATAGACTGCTCCACCATGCATGGTACTCCTCCACATCACATAGACTGCTCCACCCTGCATGGTACTCCTCCACATCACATAGACTGCTCCACCATGCATGGTACTCCTCCACATCACATAGACTGCTCCACCCTGCATGGTACTCCTCCACATCACATAGACTGCTCCACCCTGCATGGTACTCCTCCACATCACATAGACTGCTCCACCCTGCATGGTACTCCTCCACATCACATAGACTGCTCCACCATGCATGGTACTCCTCCACATCACATAGACTGCTCGACCATGCATGGTACTCCTCCACATCATATAGACTGCTCCACCCTGCATGGTACTCCTCCACATCACATAGACTGCTCCACCCTGCATGGTACTCCTCCACATCACATAGACTGCTCCACCCTGCATGGTACTCCCCCACACCACATAGACTGCTCCACCATGCATGGTACTCCCCCACATCACATAGACTGCTCCACCCTGCATGGTACTCCTCCACATCACATAGACTGCTCCACCATGCATGGTACTCCTCCACACCACATAGACTGCTCCACCATGCATGGTACTCCTCCACATCACATAGACTGCTCCACCCTGCATGGTACTCCTCCACACCACATAGACTGCTCCACCCTGCATGGTACTCCTCCACACCACATAGACTGCTCCACCATGCATGGTACTCCTCCAAACCACATAGACTGCTCCACCATGCATGGTACTCCCCCACATCATATAGACTGCTCCACCCTGCATGGTACTCCTCCACACCACATAGACTGCTCCACCCTGCATGGTACTCCTCCACATCACATAGACTGCTCCACCATGCATGGTACTCCTCCACACCACATAGACTGCTCCACCCTGCATGGTACTCCTCCACATCACATAGACTGCTCCACCATGCATGGTACTCCTCCACACCACATAGACTGCTCCACCCTGCATGGTACTCCTCCACATCACATAGACTGCTCCACCATGCATGGTACTCCTCCACACCACATAGACTGCTCCACCCTGCATGGTACTCCCCCACATCACATAGACTGCTCCACCCTGCATGGTACTCCTCCACACCACATAGACTGCTCCACCATGCATGGTACTCCTCCAAACCACATAGACTGCTCCACCCTGCATGGTACTCCTCCACATCACATAGACTGCTCCACCCTGCATGGTACTCCCCCACACCACATAGACTGCTCCACCATACATGGCACTCCTCCACACAACATAGACTGCTCCACCATGCATGGTACTCCTCCACACCACATAGACTGCTCCACCATGCATGGTACTCCTCCACACAACATAGACTGCTCCACCATGCATGGTACTCCTCCACACCACATAGACTGCTCCACCCTGCATGGTACTCCCCCACATCACATAGACTGCTCCACCCTGCATGGTACTCCTCCACACCACATAGACTGCTCCACCATGCATGGTACTCCTCCAAACCACATAGACTGCTCCACCCTGCATGGTACTCCTCCACATCACATAGACTGCTCCACCCTGCATGGTACTCCTCCACACCACATAGACTGCTCCACCATGCATGGTACTCCTCCACACAACATAGACTGCTCCACCATGCATGGTACTCCTCCACACCACATAGACTGCTCCACCCTGCATGGTACTCCTCCACACCACATAGACTGCTCCACCCTGCATGGTACTCCCCCACATCACATAGACTGCTCCACCATGCATGGTACTCCCCCACATCACATAGACTTCTTCACCCTGCATGGTACTCCTCCACATCACATAGACTGCTCCACCATGCATGGTACTCCCCCACACCACATAGACTGCTCCACCCTGCATGGTACTCCCCCACATCACATAGACTGCTCCACCATGCATGGTACTCCTCCACATCACATAGACTGCTCCACCATGCATGGTACTCCTCCACATCACATAGACTGCTCCACCCTGCATGGTACTCCTCCACACCACATAGACTGCTCCACCCTGCATGGTACTCCCCCACATCACATAGACTGCTCCACCATGCATGGTACTCCTCCACACCACATAGACTGCTCCACCATACATGGTACTCCCCCACATCACATAGACTGCTCCACCCTTCATGGTACTCCCCCACATCACATAGACTGCTCCACCATGCATGGTACTCCCCCACATCACATAGACTTCTTCACCCTGCATGGTACTCCTCCACATCACATAGACTGCTCCACCATGCATGGTACTCCCCCACACCACATAGACTGCTCCACCCTGCATGGTACTCCCCCACATCACATAGACTGCTCCACCATGCATGGTACTCCTCCACATCACATAGACTGCTCCACCCTGCATGGTACTCCTCCACACCACATAGACTGCTCCACTATGCATGGTACTCCTCCACATCACATAGACTGCTCCACCATGCATGGTACTTCTCCACATCATATAGACTGCTCCACCCTGCATGGTACTCCTCCACATCACATAGACTGCTCCACCCTGCATGGTACTCCCCCACATCACATAGACTGCTCCACCCTGCATGGTACTCCTCCACATCACATAGACTGCTCCACCATGCATGGTACTCCCCCACATCACATAGACTGCTCCACCCTGCATGGTACTCCTCCACATCACATAGACTGCTCCACCCTGCATGGTACTCCTCCACATCATATAGACTGCTCCACCCTGCATGGTACTCCTCCACATCACATAGACTGCTCCACCATGCATGGTACTCCCCCACATCACATAGACTGCTCCACCATGCATGGTACTCCCCCACATCACATAGACTGCTCCACCCTGCATGGTACTCCTCCACATCACATAGACTGCTCCACCCTGCATGGTACTCCTCCACATCATATAGACTGCTCCACCCTGCATGGTACTCCTCCACATCACATAGACTGCTCCACCATGCATGGTACTCCCCCACATCACATAGACTGCTCCACCATGCATGGTACTCCCCCACATCACATAGACTGCTCCACCCTGCATGGTACTCCCCCACATCACATAGACTGCTCCACCCTGCATGGTACTCCTCCACATCACATAGACTGCTCCACCATGCATGGTACTCCTCCACATCACATAGACTGCTCCACCCTGCATGGTACTCCTCCACACCACATAGACTGCTCCACCATACATGGTACTCCCCCACATCACATAGACTGCTCCACCCTGCATGGTACTCCTCCACACCACATAGACTGCTCCACCATGCATGGTACTCCTCCACACCACATAGACTGCTCCACCATACATGGTACTCCCCCACATCACATAGACTGCTCCACCATGCATGGTACTCCTCCACACCACATAGACTGCTCCACCATGCATGGTACTCCTCCACACCACATAGACTGCTCCACTATGCATGGTTCTCCTCCACCCTGCATGGTACTCCTCCACATCACATAGACTGCTCCACCATACATGGTACTCCCCCACATCACATAGACTGCTCCACCATGCATGGTACTCCTCCACACCACATAGACTGCTCCACCCTGCATGGTACTCCTCCACACCACATAGACTGCTCCACCCTACATGGTACTCCTCCACACCACATAGACTGCTCCACCATGCATGGTACTCCTCCACATCACATAGACTGCTCCACCATGCATGGTACTCCTCCACATCACATAGACTGCTCCACCATGCATGGTACTCCTCCACACCACATAGACTGCTCCACTATGCATGGTACTCCTCCACACCACATAGACTGCTCCACCATGCATGGTACTCCCCCACATCACATAGACTGCTCCACCATGCATGGTACTCCTCCACACCACATAGACTGCTCCACCCTGCATGGTACTCCTCCACACCACATAGACTGCTCCACCCTACATGGTACTCCTCCACACCACATAGACTGCTCCACCCTGCATGGTACTCCACCACACCACATAGACTGCTCCACCATGCATGGTACTCCCCCACATCACATAGACTGCTCCACCCTGCATGGTACTCCTCCACATCACATAGACTGCTCCACCATGCATGGTACTCCCCCACATCACATAGACTGCTCCACCCTGCATGGTACTCCCCCACACCACATAGACTGCTCCACCATGCATGGTACTCCTCCACACCACATAGACTGCTCCACCATGCATGGTACTCCCCCACATCACATAGACTGCTCCACCATGCATGGTACTCCTCCACACCACATAGACTGCTCCACCCTGCATGGTACTCTACCACATCACATAGACTGCTCCACCCTGCATGGTACTCC
This sequence comes from Lithobates septentrionalis, assembly GCA_037952835.1. Classification (NCBI taxonomy): domain Eukaryota; kingdom Metazoa; phylum Chordata; class Amphibia; order Anura; family Ranidae; genus Lithobates; species Lithobates septentrionalis. Next base: position 36,664 of record JBBDGP010004539.1, on the reverse strand, counting down.
TCCACATCACATAGACTGCTCCACCATGCATGGTACTCCTCCACATCACATAGACTGCTCCACCCTGCATGGTACTCCTCCACACCACATAGACTGCTCCACCCTGCATGGTTCTCCTCCACATCACATAGACTGCTCCACCATGCATGGTACTCCCCCACATCATATAGACTGCTCCACCCTGCATGGTACTCCTCCACACCACATAGACTGCTCCACCATACATGGTACTCCCCCACATCACATAGACTGCTCCACCATGCATGGTACTCCTCCACATCACATAGACTGCTCCACCCTGCATGGTACTCCTCCACATCACATAGACTGCTCCACCCTGCATGGTACTCCTCCACATCACATAGACTGCTCCACCCTGCATGGTACTCCTCCACATCACATAGACTGCTCCACCCTGCATGGTACTCCTCCACACCACATAGACTGCTCCACCATGCATGGTACTCCTCCACATCACATAGACTGCTCCACCATGCATGGTACTCCTCCACACCACATAGACTGCTCCACCATGCATGGTACTCCTCCACATCACATAGACTGCTCCACCATGCATGGTACTCCTCCACATCACATAGACTGCTCCACCCTGCATGGTACTCCTCCACATCACATAGACTGCTCCACCCTGCATGGTACTCCTCCACACCACATAGACTGCTCCACCCTGCATGGTACTCCTCCACACCACATAGACTGCTCCACCATGCATGGTACTCCTCCACATCACATAGACTGCTCCACCCTGCATGGTACTCCTCCACACCACATAGACTGCTCCACCCTGCATGGTACTCCTCCACACCACATAGACTGCTCCACCATGCATGGTACTCCTCCAAACCACATAGACTGCTCCACCATGCATGGTACTCCCCCACATCATATAGACTGCTCCACCCTGCATGGTACTCCTCCACACCACATAGACTGCTCCACCCTGCATGGTACTCCTCCACATCACATAGACTGCTCCACCATGCATGGTACTCCTCCACACCATATAGACTGCTCCACCCTGCATGGTACTCCTCCACATCACATAGACTGCTCCACCATGCATGGTACTCCTCCACACCACATAGACTGCTCCACCCTGCATGGTACTCCCCCACATCACATAGACTGCTCCACCCTGCATGGTACTCCTCCACACCACATAGACTGCTCCACCATGCATGGTACTCCTCCAAACCACATAGACTGCTCCACCCTGCATGGTACTCCTCCACATCACATAGACTGCTCCACCATGCATGGTACTCCTCCACACCACATAGACTGCTCCACCCTGCATGGTACTCCTCCACACCACATAGACTGCTCCACCCTGCATGGTACTCCTCCACACCACATAGACTGCTCCACCCTGCATGGTACTCCTCCACACCACATAGACTGCTCCACCATGCATGGTACTCCCCCACATCACATAGACTGCTCCACCATGCATGGTACTCCTCCACATCACATAGACTGCTCCACCCTTCATGGTACTCCCCCACATCACATAGACTGCTCCACCATGCATGGTACTCCCCCACATCATATAGACTGCTCCACCCTGCATGGTACTCCTCCACATCACATAGACTGCTCCACCATGCATGGTACTCCCCCACATCACATAGACTTCTTCACCCTGCATGGTTCTCCTCCACACCACATAGACTGCTCCACCATGCATGGTACTCCTCCACATCACATAGACTGCTCCACCCTGCATGGTACTCCCCCACATCATATAGACTGCTCCACCCTGCATGGTACTCCTCCACATCACATAGACTGCTCCACCCTGCATGGTACTCCCCCACACAACATAGACTGCTCCACCATGCATGGTACTCCTCCACACCACATAGACTGCTCCCCCCTGCATGGTACTCCTCCACACCACATAGACTGCTCCACCATGCATGGTACTCCCCCACATCACATAGACTGCTCCACCATGCATGGTACTCCCCCACATCACATAGACTTCTTCACCCTGCATGGTTCTCCTCCACACCACATAGACTGCTCCACCATGCATGGTACTCCTCCACATCACATAGACTGCTCCACCCTGCATGGTACTCCCCCACATCATATAGACTGCTCCACCCTGCATGGTACTCCTCCACATCACATAGACTGCTCCACCATGCATGGTACTCCTCCACATCACATAGACTGCTCCACCCTGCATGGTACTCCCCCACATCATATAGACTGCTCCACCCTGCATGGTACTCCTCCACATCACATAGACTGCTCCACCATGCATGGTACTCCCCCACATCATATAGACTGCTCCACCCTGCATGGTACTCCTCCACATCACATAGACTGCTCCACCCTGCATGGTACTCCCCCACACCACATAGACTGCTCCACCATGCATGGTACTCCCCCACATCACATAGACTGCTCCACCCTGCATGGTACTCCCCCACACCACATAGACTGCTCCACCATGCATGGTACTCCTCCACATCACATAGACTGCTCCACCATGCATGGTACTCCCCCACATCATATAGACTGCTCCACCCTGCATGGTTCTCCTCCACATCACATAGACTGCTCCACCATGCATGGTACTCCTCCACAACACATAGACTGCTCCACCATGCATGGTACTCCTCCACACCACATAGACTGCTCCACCCTGCATGGTACTCCTCCACACCACATAGACTGCTCCACCATGCATGGTACTCCTCCAAACCACATAGACTGCTCCACCATGCATGGTACTCCCCCACATCATATAGACTGCTCCACCCTGCATGGTACTCCTCCACACCACATAGACTGCTCCACCATACATGGTACTCCCCCACATCACATAGACTGCTCCACCATGCATGGTACTCCTCCACATCACATAGACTGCTCCACCATGCATGGTACTCCTCCACATCACATAGACTGCTCCACCCTGCATGGTACTCCTCCACATCACATAGACTGCTCCACCATGCATGGTACTCCTCCACATTACATAGACTGCTCCACCATGCATGGTACTCCTCCACACCACATAGACTGCTCCACCATACATGGTACTCCTCCACACCACATAGACTGCTCCACCATACATGGTACTCCTCCACATCACATAGACTGCTCCACCATGCATGGTACTCCTCCACATCACATAGACTGCTCCACCCTGCATGGTACTCCTCCACACCACATAGACTGCTCCACCATGCATGGTACTCCTCCACATTACATAGACTGCTCCACCATGCATGGTACTCCTCCACATCACATAGACTGCTCCACCCTGCATGGTACTCCTCCACACCACATAGACTGCTCCACCATGCATGGTACTCCTCCACATCACATAGACTGCTCCACCCTGCATGGTACTCCTCCACATCACATAGACTGCTCCACCATGCATGGTACTCCTCCACATTACATAGACTGCTCCACCATGCATGGTACTCCTCCACACCACATAGACTGCTCCACCATACATGGTACTCCTCCACATCACATAGACTGCTCCACCATGCATGGTACTCCTCCACATTACATAGACTGCTCCACCATGCATGGTACTCCTCCACACCACATAGACTGCTCCACCCTGCATGGTACTCCTCCACACCACATAGACTGCTCCACCATACATGGTACTCCTCCACATCACATAGACTGCTCCACCATGCATGGTACTCCTCCACACCACATAGACTGCTCCACCCTGCATGGTACTCCTCCACACCACATAGACTGCTCCACCATGCATGGTACTCCTCCACATTACATAGACTGCTCCACCCTGCATGGTACTCCTCCACACCACATAGACTGCTCCACCATACATGGTACTCCTCCACATCACATAGACTGCTCCACCATGCATGGTACTCCTCCACATCACATAGACTGCTCCACCATGCATGGTACTCCTCCACATCACATAGACTGCTCCACCATGCATGGTACTCCTCCATATCACATAGACTGCTCCACCCTGCATGGTACTCCTCCACACCACATAGACTGCTCCACCATGCATGGTACTCCTCCACATCACATAGACTGCTCCACCATGCATGGTACTCCTCCATATCACATAGACTGCTCCACCCTGCATGGTACTCCTCCACATCACATAGACTGCTCCACCCTGCATGGTACTCCTCCACACCACATAGACTGCTCCACCCTGCATGGTACTCCTCCACATCACATAGACTGCTCCACCCTGCATGGTACTCCTCCACATCACATAGACTGCTCCACCCTGCATGGTACTCCTCCACATCATATATACTGCTCCACCCTGCATGGTACTCCCCCACATCACATAGACTGCTCCACCATGCATGGTACTCCTCCACATCACATAGACTGCTCCACCATGCATGGTACTCCTCCACACCACATAGACTGCTCCACCCTGCATGGTACTCCTCCACACCACATAGACTGCTCCACCATGCATGGTACTCCTCCACACCACATAGACTGCTCCACCCTGCATGGTACTCCTCCACACCACATAGACTGCTCCACCCTGCATGGTACTCCTCCACACCACATAGACTGCTCCACCCTGCATGGTACTCCTCCACATCACATAGACTGCTCCACCATGCATGGTACTCCTCCACATTACATAGACTGCTCCACCATGCATGGTACTCCTCCACACCACATAGACTGCTCCACCCTGCATGGTACTCCTCCACATCACATAGACTGCTCCACCCTGCATGGTACTCCTCCACATCACATAGACTGCTCCACCCTGCATGGTACTCCTCCACATCATATAGACTGCTCCACCCTGCATGGTACTCCCCCACATCACATAGACTGCTCCACCATGCATGGTACTCCTCCACATCACATAGACTGCTCCACCCTGCATGGTACTCCCCCACATCACATAGACTGCTCCACCATGCATGGTACTCCCCCACATCACATAGACTGCTCCACCATGCATGGTACTCCTCCACATCACATAGACTGCTCCACCCTGCATGGTACTCCTCCACATCACATAGACTGCTCCACCCTGCATGGTACTCCTCCATATCACATAGACTGCTCCACCCTGCATGGTACTCCTCCACATCACATAGACTGTTCCACCATGCATGGTACTCCTCCACATCACATAGACTGCTCCACCATGCATGGTACTCCTCCACATCACATAGACTGCTCCACCCTGCATGGTACTCCTCCACACCACATAGACTGCTCCACCATGCATGGTACTCCTCCACATCACATAGACTGCTCCACCATACATGGTACTCCTCCACATCACATAGACTGCTCCACCCTGCATGGTACTCCTCCACACCACATAGACTGCTCCACCATGCATGGTACTCCTCCACATCACATAGACTGCTCCACCATACATGGTACTCCTCCACATCACATAGACTGCTCCACCCTGCATGGTACTCCTCCACATCACATAGACTGCTCCACCCTGCATGGTACTCCTCCATATCACATAGACTGCTCCACCCTGCATGGTACTCCTCCACATCACATAGACTGTTCCACCATGCATGGTACTCCTCCACATCACATAGACTGCTCCACCATGCATGGTACTCCCCCACATCACATAGACTGCTCCACCCTGCATGGTACTCCTCCACACCACATAGACTGCTCCACCATACATGGTACTCCTCCACACCACATAGACTGCTCCACCATGCATGGTACTCCTCCACACCACATAGACTGCTCCACCCTGCATGGTACTCCTCCACACCACATAGACTGCTCCACTATGCATGGTACTCCTCCACACCACATAGACTGCTCCACCATACATGGTACTCCTCCACATCACATAGACTGCTCCACCCTGCATGGTACTCCTCCACATCACATAGACTGCTCCACCCTGCATGGTACTCCTCCACATCACATAGACTGCTCCACCATGCATGGTACTCCTCCACATCACATAGACTGCTCCACCATGCATGGTACTCCTCCACATCACATAGACTGCTCCACCATGCATGGTACTCCTCCACACCACATAGACTGCTCCACTATGCATGGTACTCCTCCACACCACATAGACTGCTCCACCATACATGGTACTCCTCCACATCACATAGACTGCTCCACCCTGCATGGTACTCCTCCACATCACATAGACTGCTCCACCCTGCATGGTACTCCTCCACATCACATAGACTGCTCCACCATGCATGGTACTCCTCCACATCACATAGACTGCTCCACCATGCATGGTACTCCTCCACACCACATAGACTGCTCCACTATGCATGGTACTCCTCCACACCACATAGACTGCTCCACCATACATGGTACTCCTCCACATCACATAGACTGCTCCACCCTGCATGGTACTCCTCCACATCACATAGACTGCTCCACTATGCATGGTACTCCTCCACATCACATAGACTGCTCCACCATACATGGTACTCCTCCACATCACATAGACTGCTCCACCATGCATGGTACTCCTCCACACCACATAGACTGCTCCACCCTGCATGGTACTCCTCCACATCACATAGACTGCTCCACCCTGCATGGTACTCCTCCACATCACATAGACTGCTCCACCCTGCATGGTACTCCTCCACACCACATAGACTGCTCCACCCTGCATGGTACTCCTCCACATCACATAGACTGCTCCACCATGCATGGTACTCCTCCACACCACATAGACTGCTCCACCCTGCATGGTACTCCTCCACACCACATAGACTGCTCCACCCTGCATGGTACTCCTCCACATCACATAGACTGCTCCACCATGCATGGTACTCCTCCACATCACATAGACTGCTCCACCATACATGGTACTCCTCCACACCACATAGACTGCTCCACCATGCATGGTACTCCTCCACACCACATAGACTGCTCCACCCTGCATGGTACTCCTCCACATCACATAGACTGCTCCACCCTGCATGGTACTCCTCCACACCACATAGACTGCTCCACCCTGCATGGTACTCCTCCACACCACATAGACTGCTCCACTATGCATGGTACTCCCCCACATCACATAGACTGCTCCACTATGCATGGTTCTCCTCCACCCTGCATGGTACTCCACCACACCACATAGACTGCTCCACCATGCATGGTACTCCTCCACATCACATAGACTGCTCCACCCTGCATGGTACTCCTCCACATCACATAGACTGCTCCACCATGCATGGTACTCCTCCACACCACATAGACTGCTCCACCATGCATGGTACTCCTCCACATCACATAGACTGCTCCACCCTGCATGGTACTCCTCCACATCACATAGACTGCTCCACCCTGCATGGTACTCCTCCACATCACATAGACTGCTCCACCATGCATGGTACTCCCCCACATCATATAGACTGCTCCACCCTGCATGGTACTCCTCCACATCACATAGACTGCTCCACCATGCATGGTACTCCCCCACATCACATAGACTGCTCCACCCTGCATGGTACTCCCCCACACCACATAGACTGCTCCACCATGCATGGTACTCCTCCACATCACATAGACTGCTCCACCCTGCATGGTACTCCTCCACATCACATAGACTGCTCCACCATGCATGGTACTCCTCCACATCACATAGACTGCTCCACCCTGCATGGTACTCCTCCACACCACATAGACTGCTCCACCATGCATGGTACTCCCCCACATCATATAGACTGCTCCACCCTGCATGGTTCTCCTCCACATCACATAGACTGCTCCACCATGCATGGTACTCCTCCACACCACATAGACTGCTCCACCCTGCATGGTACTCCTCCACACCACATAGACTGCTCCACCATGCATGGTACTCCTCCAAACCACATAGACTGCTCCACCATGCATGGTACTCCCCCACATCATATAGACTGCTCCACCCTGCATGGTACTCCTCCACACCACATAGACTGCTCCACCATACATGGTACTCCTCCACACCACATAGACTGCTCCACCCTGCATGGTACTCCTCCACACCACATAGACTGCTCCACCCTGCATGGTACTCCTCCACACCACATAGACTGCTCCACCATGCATGGTACTCCTCCACACCACATAGACTGCTCCACCCTGCATGGTACTCCTCCACATCACATAGACTGCTCCACCATGCATGGTACTCCTCCACATTACATAGACTGCTCCACCATGCATGGTACTCCTCCACACCACATAGACTGCTCCACCATACATGGTACTCCTCCACACCACATAGACTGCTCCACCATACATGGTACTCCTCCACATCACATAGACTGCTCCACCATGCATGGTACTCCTCCACATCACATAGACTGCTCCACCATGCATGGTACTCCTCCACATCACATAGACTGCTCCACCATGCATGGTACTCCTCCATATCACATAGACTGCTCCACCCTGCATGGTACTCCTCCACACCACATAGACTGCTCCACCATGCATGGTACTCCTCCACATCACATAGACTGCTCCACCATGCATGGTACTCCTCCATATCACATAGACTGCTCCACCCTGCATGGTACTCCCCCACATCACATAGACTGCTCCACCATACATGGTACTCCTCCACATTACATAGACTGCTCCACCATGCATGGTACTCCTCCACACCACATAGACTGCTCCACCCTGCATGGTACTCCTCCACATCACATAGACTGCTCCACCCTGCATGGTACTCCTCCACATCACATAGACTGCTCCACCCTGCATGGTACTCCTCCACATCATATATACTGCTCCACCCTGCATGGTACTCCCCCACATCACATAGACTGCTCCACCATGCATGGTACTCCTCCACATCACATAGACTGCTCCACCATGCATGGTACTCCTCCACATTACATAGACTGCTCCACCATGCATGGTACTCCTCCACACCACATAGACTGCTCCACCCTGCATGGTACTCCTCCACATCACATAGACTGCTCCACCATGCATGGTACTCCTCCACATCACATAGACTGCTCCACCATGCATGGTACTCCTCCACATCACATAGACTGCTCCACCATGCATGGTACTCCTCCACATTACATAGACTGCTCCACCCTGCATGGTACTCCTCCACATCACATAGACTGCTCCACCATGCATGGTACTCCTCCACATCACATAGACTGCTCCACCCTGCATGGTACTCCTCCACACCACATAGACTGCTCCACCATGCATGGTACTCCTCCACATTACATAGACTGCTCCACCATGCATGGTACTCCTCCACACCACATAGACTGCTCCACCCTGCATGGTACTCCTCCACATCACATAGACTGCTCCACCCTGCATGGTACTCCTCCACATCACATAGACTGCTCCACCCTGCATGGTACTCCTCCACATCATATAGACTGCTCCACCCTGCATGGTACTCCCCCACATCACATAGACTGCTCCACCATGCATGGTACTCCTCCACATCACATAGACTGCTCCACCCTGCATGGTACTCCCCCACATCACATAGACTGCTCCACCATGCATGTTACTCCTCCACATCACATAGACTGCTCCACCCTGCATGGTACTCCTCCACATCACATAGACTGCTCCACTATGCATGGTTCTCCTCCACATCACATAGACTGCTCCACCCTGCATGGTACTCCTCCACACCACATAGACTGCTCCACCATGCATGGTACTCCCCCACATCACATAGACTGCTCCACCCTGCATGGTACTCCTCCACACCACATAGACTGCTCCACCATGCATGGTACTCCTCCACATCACATAGACTGCTCCACCCTGCATGGTACTCCCCCACATCACATAGACTGCTCCACCCTGCATGGTACTCCTCCACATCACATAGACTGCTCCACCATGCATGGTACTCCTCCACACCACATAGACTGCTCCACCCTGCATGGTACTCCTCCACACCACATAGACTGCTCCACCATACATGGTACTCCTCCACATCACATAGACTGCTCCACCATGCATGGTACTCCTCCACATCACATAGACTGCTCCACCATGCATGGTACTCCTCCACATCACATAGACTGCTCCACCCTGCATGGTACTCCTCCACATCACATAGACTGCTCCACCCTGCATGGTACTCCTCCACATCACATAGACTGCTCCACCCTGCATGGTACTCCTCCACACCACATAGACTGCTCCACCATGCATGGTACTCCTCCACACCACATAGACTGCTCCACCATGCATGGTACTCCTCCACATCACATAGACTGCTCCACCATGCATGGTACTCCTCCATATCACATAGACTGCTCCACCATGCATGGTACTCCTCCACATCACATAGACTGCTCCACCCTGCATGGTACTCCTCCACACCACATAGACTGCTCCACCATGCATGGTACTCCTCCACATCACATAGACTGCTCCACCCTGCATGGTACTCCTCCACATTACATAGACTGCTCCACCATGCATGGTACTCCTCCACACCACATAGACTGCTCCACCCTGCATGGTACTCCTCCACACCACATAGACTGCTCCACCCTGCATGGTACTCCTCCACATCACATAGACTGCTCCACCCTGCATGGTACTCCTCCACACCACATAGACTGCTCCACCATGCATGGTACTCCCCCATATCACATAGACTGCTCCACCCTGCATGGTACTCCTCCACACCACATAGACTGCTCCACCCTGCATGGTACTCCCCCACATCACATAGACTGCTCCACCATGCATGGTACTCCTCCACACCACATAGACTGCTCCACCATGCATGGTACTCCTCCACACCACATAGACTGCTCCACCCTGCATGGTACTCCTCCACACCACATAGACTGCTCCACCCTGCATGGTACTCCCCCACATCACATAGACTGCTCCACCATGCATGGTACTCCTCCACACCACATAGACTGCTCCACCCTGCATGGTACTCCTCCACACCACATAGACTGCTCCACCCTGCATGGTACTCCCCCACATCACATAGACTGCTCCACCATGCATGGTACTCCTCCACACCACATAGACTGCTCCACCCTGCATGGTACTCCCCCACATCACATAGACTGCTCCACCATGCATGGTACTCCTCCACATCACATAGACTGCTCCACCATGCATGGTACTCCTCCACATCACATAGACTGCTCCACCATGCATGGTACTCCTCCACATCACATAGACTGCTCCACCCTGCATGGTACTCCTCCACACCACATAGACTGCTCCACCATGCATGGTACTCCTCCACACCACATAGACTGCTCCACCATGCATGGTACTCCTCCACATCACATAGACTGCTCCACCATACATGGCACTCCTCCACACCACATAGACTGCTCCACCATACATGGCACTCCTCCACACCACATAGACTGCTCCACCATGCATGGTACTCCTCCACATCACATAGACTGCTCCACCATGCATGGTACTCCTCCACACCACATAGACTGCTCCACCCTGCATGGTACTCCCCCACATCACATAGACTGCTCCACCATGCATGGTACTCCTCCACACCACATAGACTGCTCCACCATGCATGGTACTCCCCCACATCACATAGACTGCTCCACCATGCATGGTACTCCTCCACACCACATAGACTGCTCCACCATGCATGGTACTCCCCCACATCACATAGACTGCTCCACCATGCATGGTACTCCTCCACACCACATAGACTGCTCCACCATGCATGGTACTCCCCCACATCACATAGACTGCTCCACCCTGCATGGTACTCCTCCACATCACATAGACTGCTCCACCATACATGGTACTCCTCCACACCACATAGACTGCTCCACCCTGCATGGTACTCCTCCACATCACATAGACTGCTCCACCATGCATGGTACTCCTCCACATCACATAGACTGCTCCACCCTGCATGGTACTCCTCCACACCACATAGACTGCTCCACCCTGCATGGTACTCCTCCACATCACATAGACTGCTCCACCATACATGGTACTCCTCCACACCACATAGACTGCTCCACCATACATGGCACTCCTCCACACCACATAGACTGCTCCACCATACATGGCACTCCTCCACATCACATAGACTGCTCCACCATGCATGGTACTCCTCCACATCACATAGACTGCTCCACCATGCATGGTACTCCTCCACACCACATAGACTGCTCCACCATACATGGCACTCCTCCACATCACATAGACTGCTCCACCATACATGGCACTCCTCCACATCACATAGACTGCTCCACCATGCATGGTACTCCTCCACATCACATAGACTGCTCCACCATGCATGGTACTCCCCCACATCACATAGACTGCTCCACCATACATGGTACTCCTCCACACCACATAGACTGCTCCACCATACATGGTACTCTACCACATCACATAGACTGCTCCACCCTGCATGGTACTCCTCCACATCACATAGACTGCTCCACCCTGCATGGTACTCCCCCATATCACATAGACTGCTCCACCATGCATGGTACTCCTCCACACCACATAGACTGCTCCACCCTGCATGCTACTCCTCCACACCACATAGACTGCTCCACTATGCATGGTTCTCCTCCACCCTGCATGGTACTCCTCCACATCACATAGACTGCTCCACCATACATGGTACTCCTCCACACCACATAGACTGCTCTACTATGCATGGTTCTCCTCCACCCTGCATGGTACTCCTCCACACAACATAGACTGCTCCACCATGCATGGTACTCCTCCACATCACATAGACTGCTCCACCATGCATGGTACTCCTCCACATTACATAGACTGCTCCACCATGCATGGTACTCCTCCACATCACATAGACTGCTCCACCATGCATGGTACTCCTCCACATCACATAGACTGCTCCACCCTGCATGGTACTCCCCCACACCACATAGACTGCTCCACCCTGCATGGTACTCCCCCACACCACATAGACTGCTCCACCATGCATGGTACTCCTCCACATCACATAGACTTCTCCACCCTGCATGGTACTCCTCCACACCACATAGACTGCTCCACCATGCATGGTACTCCTCCACACCACATAGACTGCTCCACCATACATGGCACTCCTCCACATCACATAGACTGCTCCACCATGCATGGTACTCCTCCACACCACATAGACTGCTCCACCATGCATGGTACTCCCCCACATCACATAGACTGCTCCACCATGCATGGTACTCCCCCACATCACATAGACTGCTCCACCATGCATGGTACTCCTCCACACCACATAGACTGCTCCACCATGCATGGTACTCCCCCACATCACATAGACTGCTCCTCCATGCATGGTACTCCTCCACATCATATAGACTGCTCCACCCTGCATGGTTCTCCTCCACATCACATAGACTGCTCCACCATGCATGGTACTCCTCCACATCACATAGACTGCTCCACCATGCATGGTACTCCTCCACATCACATAGACTGCTCCACCATGCATGGTACTCCTCCACACCACATAGACTGCTCCACCATGCATGGTACTCCTCCACATCACATAGACTGCTCCACCATGCATGGTACTCCTCCACATCACATAGACTGCTCCACCATGCATGGTACTCCCCCACATCACATAGACTGCTCCACCATGCATGGTACTCCTCCACACCACATAGACTGCTCCACCATGCATGGTACTCCCCCACATCACATAGACTGCTCCACCATGCATGGTACTCCTCCACATCATATAGACTGCTCCACCCTGCATGGTTCTCCTCCACATCACATAGACTGCTCCACCATGCATGGTACTCCTCCACATCACATAGACTGCTCCACCATGCATGGTACTCCTCCACATCACATAGACTGCTCCACCATGCATGGTACTCCTCCACACCACATAGACTGCTCCACCATGCATGGTACTCCCCCACATCACATAGACTGCTCCACCATGCATGGTACTCCTCCACATCATATAGACTGCTCCACCCTGCATGGTTCTCCTCCACATCACATAGACTGCTCCACCATGCATGGTACTCCTCCACACCACATAGACTGCTCCACCATGCATGGTACTCCTCCACATCATATAGACTGCTCCACCCTGCATGGTTCTCCTCCACATCACATAGACTGCTCCACCATGCATGGTACTCCTCCACATCACATAGACTGCTCCACCATGCATGGTACTCCTCCACATCACATAGACTGCTCCACCATGCATGGTACTCCTCCACACCACATAGACTGCTCCACCATGCATGGTACTCCCCCACATCACATAGACTGCTCCACCATGCATGGTACTCCTCCACATCATATAGACTGCTCCACCCTGCATGGTTCTCCTCCACATCACATAGACTGCTCCACCATGCATGGTACTCCTCCACATCACATAGACTGCTCCACCATGCATGGTACTCCTCCACATCACATAGACTGCTCCACCATGCATGGTACTCCCCCACATCACATAGACTGCTCCACCATGCATGGTTCTCCTCCACATCACATAGACTGCTCCACCATGCATGGTACTCCTCCACATCACATAGACTGCTCCACCATGCATGGTACTCCTCCACACCACATAGACTGCTCCACCATGCATGGTACTCCCCCACATCACATAGACTGCTCCACCATGCATGGTACTCCTCCACATCATATAGACTGCTCCACCCTGCATGGTTCTCCCCCACATCACATAGACTGCTCCACCATGCATGGTACTCCTCCACACCACATAGACTGCTCCACCATGCATGGTACTCCTCCACATCACATAGACTGCTCCACCATGCATGGTACTCCTCCACATCACATAGACTGCTCCACCCTGCATGGTACTCCCCCACATCATATAGACTGCTCCACCCTGCATGGTACTCCTCCACACCACATAGACTGCTCCACCCTGCATGGTACTCCCCCACACCACATAGACTGCTCCACCATGCATGGTACTCCCCCACACCACATAGACTGCTCCACCCTGCATGGTACTCCCCCACATCACATAGACTGCTCCACCATGCATGGTACTCCTCCACATCACATAGACTGCTCCACCATGCATGGTACTCCTCCACACCACATAGACTGCTCCACCATGCATGGTACTCCTCCACATCACATAGACTTCTCCACCCTGCATGGTACTCCTCCACACCACATAGACTGCTCCACCATGCATGGTACTCCCCCACATCATATAGACTGCTCCACCCTGCATGGTTCTCCTCCACATCACATAGACTGCTCCACCATGCATGGTACTCCTCCACATCACATAGACTGCTCCACCCTGCATGGTACTCCTCCACACCACATAGACTGCTCCACCCTGCATGGTACTCCTCCACATCACATAGACTGCTCCACCATGCATGGTACTCCTCCACATCACATAGACTGCTCCACCCTGCATGGTACTCCTCCACATCACATAGACTGCTCCACCATGCATGGTACTCCTCCACATCACATAGACTGCTCCACCCTGCATGGTTCTCCTCTACACCACATAGACTGCTCCACCCTGCATGGTACTCCTCCACATCACATAGACTGCTCCACCATGCATGGTACTCCTCCACATCACATAGACTGCTCCACCCTGCATGGTACTCCTCCACATCACATAGACTGCTCCACCCTGCATGGTACTCCTCCACACCACATAGACTGCTCCACCATGCATGGTACTCCCCCACATCACATAGACTGCTCCACCCTGCATGGTACTCCCCCACATCACATAGACTGCTCCACCCTGCATGGTACTCCCCCACATCACATAGACTGCTCCACCATACATGGTACTCCTCCACATCACATAGACTGCTCCACCCTGCATGGTACTCCTCCACATCACATAGACTGCTCCACCCTGCATGGTACTCCTCCACACCACATAGACTGCTCCACCATGCATGGTACTCCCCCACATCACATAGACTGCTCCACCCTGCATGGTACTCCTCCACACCACATAGACTGCTCCACCATACATGGTACTCCTCCACATCACATAGACTGCTGCACCCTGCATGGTACTCCCCCACATCACATAGACTGCTCCACCATACATGGTACTCCTCCACATCACATAGACTGCTCCACCCTGCATGGTACTCCTCCACATCACATAGACTGCTCCACCCTGCATGGTACTCCTCCACACCACATAGACTGCTCCACCATGCATGGTACTCCCCCACATCACATAGACTGCTCCACCCTGCATGGTACTCCCCCACATCACATAGACTGCTCCACCATACATGGTACTCCTCCACATCACATAGACTGCTCCACCCTGCATGGTACTCCTCCACATCACATAGACTGCTCCACCCTGCATGGTACTCCTCCACACCACATAGACTGCTCCACCATGCATGGTACTCCCCCACATCACATAGACTGCTCCACCCTGCATGGTACTCCCCCACATCACATAGACTGCTCCACCATACATGGTACTCCTCCACATCACATAGACTGCTCCACCCTGCATGGTACTCCTCCACATCACATAGACTGCTCCACCCTGCATGGTACTCCTCCACATCACATAGACTGCTCCACCCTGCATGGTACTCCCCCACATCACATAGACTGCTCCACCATACATGGTTCTCCTCCACATCACATAGACTGCTCCACCATGCATGGTACTCCTCCACATCACATAGACTGCTCCACCCTGCATGGTACTCCTCCACACCACATAGACTGCTCCACCCTGCATGGTACTCCTCCACATCACATAGACTGCTCCACCATGCATGGTACTCCTCCACATCACATAGACTGCTCCACCCTGCATGGTACTCCTCCACATCATATAGACTGCTCCACCCTGCATGGTACTCCTCCACATCATATAGACTGCTCCACCCTGCATGGTACTCCTCCACACCACATAGACTGCTCCACCCTGCATGGTACTCCTCCATATCACATAGACTGCTCCACCATGCATGGTACTCCCCCACAACACATAGACTGCTCCACCATGCATGGTACTCCCCCACATCACATAGACTGCTCCACCATGCATGGTACTCCTCCACATCACATAGACTGCTCCACCATGCATGGTACTCCTCCACACCACATAGACTGCTCCACCATGCATGGTACTCCTCCACACCACATAGACTGTTCCACCATGCATGGTACTCCCCCACATCACATAGACTGCTCCACCATGCATGGTACTCCCCCACATCATATAGACTGCTCCACCCTGCATGGTACTCCTCCACATCATATAGACTGCTCCACCCTGCATGGTACTCCTCCACACCACATAGACTGCTCCACCCTGCATGGTACTCCTCCATATCACATAGACTGCTCCACCATGCATGGTACTCCCCCACAACACATAGACTGCTCCACCATGCATGGTACTCCCCCACATCACATAGACTGCTCCACCATGCATGGTACTCCTCCACATCACATAGACTGCTCCACCATGCATGGTACTCCTCCACACCACATAGACTGCTCCACCATGCATGGTACTCCTCCACACCACATAGACTGTTCCACCATGCATGGTACTCCCCCACATCACATAGACTGCTCCACCATGCATGGTACTCCTCCACATCACATAGACTGCTCCACCATGCATGGTACTCCTCCACACCACATAGACTGCTCCACCATGCATGGTACTCCTCCACACCACATAGACTGCTCCACCATGCATGGTACTCCTCCACATCACATAGACTGCTCCACTATGCATGGTTCTCCTCCACCCTGCATGGTACTCCTCCACACCACATAGACTGCTCCACCATGCATGGTACTCCTCCACATCACATAGACTGCTCCACCCTGCATGGTACTCCTCCACACCACATAGACTGCTCCACTATGCATGGTTCTCCTCCACCCTGCATGGTACTCCTCCACACCACATAGACTGCTCCACCATGCATGGTACTCTACCACATCACATAGACTGCTCGACCATGCATGGTACTCCTCCACACCACATAGACTGTTCCACCATGCATGGTACTCCTCCACACCACATAGACTGCTCCACCCTGCATGGTACTCCCCCACATCACATAGACTGCTCCACCATGCATGGTACTCCTCCACATCACATAGACTGCTCCACCATGCATGGTACTCCTCCACACCACATAGACTGCTCCACCCTGCATGGTACTCCTCCACATCACATAGACTGCTCCACCATGCATGGTACTCCTCCACATCACATAGACTGCTCCACTATGCATGGTACTCTACCACACCACATAGACTGCTCCACCCTGCATGGTACTCCTCCACACCACATAGACTGCTCCACTATGCATGGTTCTCCTCCACCCTGCATGGTACTCCTCCACACCACATAGACTGCTCCACCATGCATGGTACTCCTCCACATCACATAGACTGCTCCACCCTGCATGTTACTCCTCCACATCACATAGACTGCTCCACCCTGCATGGTACTCCTCCACATCACATAGACTGCTCCACCATGCATGGTACTCCTCCACACCACATAGACTGCTCCACCATGCATGGTACTCCTCCACATCACATAGACTGCTCCACCATGCATGGTACTCCTCCACATCACATAGACTGCTCCACCATGCATGGTACTCCTCCACATCACATAGACTGCTCCACCCTGCATGGTACTCCTCCACATCACATAGACTGCTCCACCATACATGGTACTCCTCCACACCACATAGACTTCTCCACCCTGCATGGTACTCCCCCACATCATATAGACTGCTCCACCCTGCAAGGTACTCCTCCACATCACATAGACTGCTCCACTATGCATGGTTCTCCTCCACCCTGCATGGTACTCCTCCACACCACATAGACTGCTCCACCATACATGGTACTCCCCCACATCACATAGACTGCTCCACCATGCATGGTACTCCTCCACATCACATAGACTGCTCCACCCTGCATGGTACTCCTCCACATCACATAGACTGCTCCACCATGCATGGTACTCCTCCACACCACATAGACTGCTCCACCCTGCATGGTACTCCTCCACATCACATAGACTGCTCCACCATGCATGGTACTCCTCCACATCACATAGACTGCTCCACCATGCATGGTACTCCTCCACACCACATAGACTGCTCCACCCTGCATGGTACTCCTCCACATCACATAGACTGCTCCACCATGCATGGTACTCCTCCACATCACATAGACTGCTCCACTATGCATGGTACTCCTCCACATCACATAGACTGCTCCACCCTGCATGGTACTCCTCCACACCACATAGACTGCTCCACCCTGCATGGTACTCTACCACATCACATAGACTGCTCCACCCTGCATGGTACTCCTCCACATCACATAGACTGCTCCACCATGCATGGTACTCCTCCACATCACATAGACTGCTCCACCATGCATGGTACTCCTCCACACCACATAGACTGCTCCACCCTGCATGGTACTCCTCCACACCACATAGACTGCTCCACTATGCATGGTTCTCCTCCACCCTGCATGGTACTCCTCCACATCACATAGACTGCTCCACCCTGCATGTTACTCCTCCACATCACATAGACTGCTCCACCCTGCATGGTACTCCCCCACACAACATAGACTGCTCCACCATGCATGGTACTCCCCCACATCACATAGACTGCTCCACCATGCATGGTACTCCTCCACACCACATAGACTGCTCCACCCTGCATGGTACTCTACCACATCACATAGACTGCTCCAACCTGCATGGTACTCCTCCACATCACATAGACTGCTCCACCATGCATGGTACTCCTCCACATCACATAGACTGCTCCACCATGCATGGTACTCCTCCACACCACATAGACTGCTCCACCATGCATGGTACTCCTCCACATCACATAGACTGCTCCACCATGCATGGTACTCCTCCACAACACATAGACTGCTCCACCATACATGGTACTCCCCCACATCACATAGACTGCTCCACCATGCATGGTACTCCTCCACACCACATAGACTGCTCCACCATGCATGGTACTCCTCCACACCACATAGACTGCTCCACCATGCATGGTACTCCTCCACATCACATAGACTGCTCCACCATACATGGTACTCCTCCACATCACATAGACTGCTCCACCATGCATGGTACTCCCCCACATCACATAGACTGCTCCACCATGCATGGTACTCCTCCACATCACATAGACTGCTCCACCATGCATGGTACTCCCCCACATCACATAGACTGCTCCACCATGCATGGTACTCCTCCACATCACATAGACTGCTCCACCCTGCAAGGTACTCCTCCACATCACATAGACTGCTCCACCCTGCATGGTACTCCTCCACATCACATAGACTGCTCCACCATGCATGGTACTCCTCCACAACACATAGACTGCTCCACCATGCATGGTACTCCTCCACATCACATAGACTGCTCCACCATACATGGTACTCCCCCACATCACATAGACTGCTCCACCATGCATGGTACTCCTCCACACCACATAGACTGCTCCACCATGCATGGTACTCCTCCACACCACATAGACTGCTCCACCATGCATGGTACTCCTCCACACCACATAGACTGCTCCACCATGCATGGTACTCCTCCACATCACATAGACTGCTCCACCATGCATGGTACTCCTCCACACCACATAGACTGCTCCACTATGCATGGTTCTCCTCCACCCTGCATGGTACTCCTCCACACCACATAGACTGCTCCACCATACATGGTACTCCCCCACATCACATAGACTGCTCCACCATGCATGGTACTCCTCCACACCACATAGACTGCTCCACCATGCATGGTACTCCTCCACACCACATAGACTGCTCCACCCTGCATGGTACTCCTCCACATCACATAGACTGCTCCACCATGCATGGTACTCCTCCACACCACATAGACTGCTCCACCCTGCATGGTACTCCTCCACATCACATAGACTGCTCCACCATGCATGGTACTCCTCCACACCACATAGACTGCTCCACCATGCATGGTACTCCCCCACATCACATAGACTGCTCCACCATGCATGGTACTCCTCCACATCACATAGACTGCTCCACCATGCATGGTACTCCTCCACACCACATAGACTGCTCCACCATGCATGGTACTCCTCCACATCACATAGACTGCTCCACCATACATGGTACTCCTCCACACCACATAGACTGCTCCACCATGCATGGTACTCATCCACATCACATAGACTGCTCCACCCTGCATGGTACTCCTCCACATCACATAGACTGCTCCACCATACATGGTACTCCTCCACATCACATAGACTGCTCCACCATGCATGGTACTCCTCCACATCACATAGACTGCTCCACCCTGCATGGTACTCCTCCATATCACATAGACTGCTCCACCATACATGGTACTCCTCCACATTACATAGACTGCTCCACCATGCATGGTACTCCTCCACATTACATAGACTGCTCCACCCTGCATGGTACTCCTCCACATCACATAGACTGCTCCACCATACATGGTACTCCTCCACATTACATAGACTGCTCCACCATGCATGGTACTCCTCCACATCACATAGACTGCTCCACCATACATGGTACTCCTCCACATTACATAGACTGTTCCACCATGCATGGTACTCCTCCACATCACATAGACTGCTCCACCCTGCATGGTACTCCTCCACATCACATAGACTGCTCCACCCTGCATGGTACTCCTCCACATCACATAGACTGCTCCACCATGCATGGTACTCCCCCACATCACATAGACTGCTCCACCATGCATGGTACTCCTCCACATCACATAGACTGCTCCACCATGCATGGTACTCCTCCACATCACATAGACTGCTCCACCATGCATGGTACTCTACCACACCACATAGACTGCTCCACCATGCATGGTACTCCTCCACATCACATAGACTGCTCCACCCTGCAAGGTACTCCTCCACATCACATAGACTGCTCCACCATGCATGGTACTCCTCCACAACACATAGACTGCTCCACCCTGCATGGTACTCCTCCACATCACATAGACTGCTCCACCCTGCATGGTACTCCTCCACATCACATAGACTGCTCCACCCTGCATGGTACTCCTCCACACCACATAGACTGCTCCACCATACATGGTACTCCCCCACACCACATAGACTGCTCCACCATGCATGGTACTCCTCCACATCACATAGACTGCTCCACCATGCATGGTACTCCTCCACATCACATAGACTGCTCCACCATACATGGTACTCCTCCACATTACATAGACTGCTCCACCCTGCATGGTACTCCTCCACACCACATAGACTGCTCCACCATGCATGGTACTCCTCCACACCACATAGACTGCTCCACCATACATGGTACTCCTCCACATTACATAGACTGCTCCACCCTGCATGGTACTCCTCCACACCACATAGACTGCTCCACCATGCATGGTACTCCTCCACATTACCTTGCACATCGTACATGACTCGTCCCTATTTTTCAAGAATTCTCCACCCTGCATGGTACTTCACTTTACCCACAATGCTCCACACTAAAAGTATTCCATATGTTTCCTCCTACCCCCTGTGTACAATATCAATGTAGTACACAGTGACCTCACAGACCACTCTGACCAATCTGTATCTACAGGAGAAGCTCACAGAGGTGCCAGATGGCCAGGAACACCGGAACCCCTCACAGGAGGACAACAAAGAGAAGGGGAGACTGAGAGGTGAGAGGCCAGGTGCTCCGCAGGGGAGGAGCTCCACAAAGAAGGTACAGCAGAGGTGCTCTGTAAGGGTGAGGAGCTTCCCAAGTGTGGCACATTGCATAGGGGTAAAGTTCCATGGGGAAGGATGCTCTGCAGCAGAGGGGCTCTACTGGAGGGAGGTGCTCTACTGGAGGGAGGGGCTCTACTGGAGGGAGGGGCTCTACTGGAGGGAGGTGCTCTACTGGAGGGAGGTGCTCTACTGGAGGGAGGGGCTCTACTGGGGGGAGGGGCTCTAGATCAGTTCCAGGCAGCTGTATATAGAGGTGACCATAGTCCACATATATACTCAGCACTGTGCTCTCTCCTCCTAGATCGTGTTTATCAGCTGGAGAGGGAGAACATCACATTGACTCAGAGAATCATCGAGCTGCAGGTGAGACATCACCAATGGTATACCCACCCTCCATATTACAATACACCACCCTCCATACTACAATACACCCACCCTCCATACTACAATACACCACCCTCCATACTAAAATATACCACCCTCCATACTACAATATACCACCCTCCATATTACAATACACCCACCCTCGAAACTACAATATACCACCCTCCATACTACAATACACCACCCCTCCATACTACAATATACCAACTCTTTATGATGCTCAGTGTTGTATCAGATATTCTTCTGTCCTTTGATGATGTTCAGTGTTGTATCAGATGTTCTGCTCACCTTGGATGGTGCTCAATTTTGTATCAGAGGTTCTGCTCATCTTGGATGGTGTTCAGTGTTGCATCCAATGTTCTGCTCACTTTGGATGGTGCTCAATTTTGTATCAGATATTCTTCTCTCCTTGGATGGTGCTTAGAGTTGTATCTGATGTTCTGCTCACCTTGAATGGTGCTCAGTGTTTTATCCAATGTTCTACTCATCTTGGATGGTGCTCAGTGTTTTATCCAATGTTCTGCTCACCTTGGGTGGTATTCAGTGTTTTATCCAATGTTCTGCTCACCTTGGGTGGTGCTCAGTGTTTTATCCAATGTTCTGCTCACCTTGGGTGGTACTCAGTGTTTTATCCAATGTTCTGCTCACCTTGGGTGGTGCTAGGTGTTTTATCCAATGTTCTGCTCACCTTGGATGGTGCTCAGTGTTTTATCCAATGTTCTACTCACCTTTAATGGTGCTCAGTGTTTTATCCAATGTTCTACTCACCTTGGATGGTGCTCAGTGTTTTATCCAATGTTCTGCTTACCTTGGATTGTGCTCAGTGTTTTATCCAATGTTCTGCTCATCTTGGATGGTGCTCAGTGTTTTATCCAATGTTCTACTCACCTTGGATGGTGCTCAGTGTTTTATCCAATGTTCTGCTCACCTTGGATGGTGCTCGGAAATTGAAACTGAAGTATCCTGAATCCCTAACTTCTATTTCTTCTTACTCTACAGGGTGAAGTGCAGGAACTGAACCTACTCCAGTCTGACCTCCGCACTGCTGTAGCTGTAGCAGAGAGATTTCGAGAGGAAGCCCAGGAAAAGTTCGAGAGGAGTGAGAAAGAGAACAAAAGGTTACGAATTAATGGGTGAGTGGGGAGAAATATGATCGATGGGGTTCTGGGATTAGGGGTTCAGGCTGGAGAAGAATGGCATTGAACAGTAGAGTCACATGGCCTGATGAGGGATTGGACAGTGTGGCGAGAGTACTGTGATCTGCTCAGAGGATTGGCACAGGGGATGATGGAAATTGTGTAAGAGAAAGCAGATAAAGACAAAGTACTGAGTGCTCAATTTGTTATATTACAGGTCAGACACTGTGGACTGGGCCGAGACCTCCCCTGTGAATGGCACTGTCCAAGGATACCGCAGCCTCCCTCGGGGTGTCATCCTCTCCTCGCTGAGGACTAATGTATGAGTCACTCCTTCATCACTTCACCGTCCTTCATCCCCACCTTCATTTTCTCCATCACCCTTAATCTGTCCCCTTCGTTCTTCCTTCCCTACTTCCATCCCCCCACCTTCCTTCCCTCCTGTGAAGGACCATCCAGCACCCAGCTTGGTTGCTTCCATCAAGATATATAGCTTCCTCCTCATATTGTAGCTGAGCACCCAAGGGCTAGATGACACTAACTTAGGTGCAAACTGGAACTCACTTTATTGTAAACTCACACAGAATTTATATACCACACAAAATCAGATAAAAGCCTGATCACATTATCCTAAACAATTAGCACATCTAAGGAACAGCCAACATACACAGTACGCTAATTAACAACAAGCCTTGATTAGTCACTGGATGCCCAGACAATCCGGCAACGAGCCCACAACCCTGAAAACAAAGTACATTACACATTATCATAAACATAACCACTTAAGATCCCACAATGGGTTTCTTGTGAAAAAAAAAAAAGACCCCACAATGGGTCGACAACAATATAAAGTGGGCACAATATTAATCACATCTCCAAGAGATGAGCAGACCGACATAAACAATAGGTGACCCAATTAACTATGGTAATTCACACCTAGGAGGTAGGGATGAGCCCGCGGTTCGAGTTGAACATCGGGTGTTCATTTGCTCTCAAACAAACCGAACATATGGGGCATCACGGCAAATTTGAGTGCTGCGGAACGCCCCATAATGCACTGCGGGCTTGATGGCTGCCGATTGGCCAACGCATGAACCTGACCTGCATGCCTTGGCCAATCACAGCACGCTCTGCTGTGAGAGCCATGATTGGACTTAGCCCCCTGAGCCATGACTGGCTAAAGGCAGGCACCCTGCCTTTAGCCAGTCATGGCTCAGGGGGCTAAGTCCACGCCCCACACTATATAAGGCTGCTTACACGGTGGCCGTATATAGTGTAATGAATGAGAGAACGTTAGTTAGAGGCAGGGTAGTTAGTGGCGTGCAGGCAGTTTAGTGTATGTATATATATATATATATATATATATATATATATATATATATATACACACACACACAGTGTAGTCAAGACTATATATACATTGCAGGCAGTGTATATATATTATTATTATACGAGATTTATATAGCGCCAACAGTTTACTCAGCGCTTTACAATGTATAAGGGGGACAACACAATTACAGTACAGTTCAATACAAAAGGTACAGGAGGGCCCTGCTCGTAGAGCTTACATTCTAAAGGGAGGGGGGTGGTGGTACAAAAGGTAATAGCTGCAAAGAATGATTTGATGGGGGTGGCTCAGGGACAGTTATGTGGGTGTGGGATAGGCTTCCCTGAATAAATGAGTATATATACTCTGCATTCAGTGTAGAATATATATATATATATATATATATATATATATATATATATATATATATATATATATATAGTTGGAAAAAAGGGGGGGAACAAAGGGGTAAAGGATAAACCCAATAGTACTGGGTTTCAAAAAGGGGTTACTTCATGCAACAAAATAGTCAATGATCATAATTCAAATAAAACCATTTATTTATTGGTATTGCCTTAAAACATTCACATTTGTAGGGGATTGTGCAAATGAGCATTTCTTAAGGATTCGGTGCGGCCGCTCATAACAATACAGACAGGACAGACATGACAACAAAAAACATGAAAAGCTACCCGGTCAGGGCGTATTGCATTATGCCTCGGAGACCTTGGTGGGCCATCAAATTAGCCAAATTATGGAGTTTATGACCCCATTGGTTTTACAGTTTCGTATCCTTTATTTTGTGACATACGGTCAAACGTGGCAAAGTGCAAGTGGGGGTGGAGGGTGCTACAGAGGAAAGCCTAATATAAACCTAAGTGGTATAAGACATATTCACTTCCACTAACTCAAAGTTCACACTTAATATATAAATCATTCGGAAGTCCTGTTCAGAAAAAATGAAAAACTGGAACATCTTAAGTGTGAAAAAATGGCTAGAATAGCGATTGGTGAGTCATTTGCCATCTTGGTTTAGGTTCAATTTGTGGTGAACTCGCTTAAATTCGAGTTCACCACAACGAATTTAAGCGAAAGATTCAAACACATTTGTTTCAAACAATAGGGACATGGCATTTATGTTGGGTGAGGAGATTGATAAAGAAATAAGGAGTGCTTTCCAGTCTGACACACCCCAAGCTACGCACCAAGGAGACGAAATAAAAAACAAATTTAAAGAACATAAAAAACTCCTGGTAAAACACTTAAATCGAAAGTGGGACGTGTCATTCTTGGAAACATATATAAAACACAGAATAGTACCGAGAGGTCTAAGAGAAAAAACGATTCCAGCAGAACATCTTCACACAAACAATTTCCTTCCGAAATGGAAGGAACTTTGTATCAATCACGGATTATCTGTTATGCGATTGATTGTTGAAGAAGAGAATATTCAACTCAAAAGCATACATGAGCAGATACAAGAAAGTGCCCGTGGTTTAGAGATCTTTAAAGACAGTGAGGAATTCGCAAAACAAAACGAAATCCTTAAAAAAGAAATAGAAAAAACGCAACTCAACCTGAAGATCACCAAACAGGGAAAGTTCCGCCGTGATTTGATTGATTTTGAGAAAGATGAGGTCTTTGATTTAACGGCACGCAGGGCACGGAGTAGATCACAAAGGCGAGGACCCCGAAGGCACTCAAGAACCCAGCGTAGTAAATCACACAGCGCCTCCGATGAGGACACACCTAAAGCAGTTACTTTTTTAGACCAGGAGGGGGAAGAACAAACGAAAGAGCAGAGTCCACCCCCACAAAACAAAAAAGGACCCAGGAACACAAAACTCAACAGGGCAGACAGGGAACGGACATATACCAGAAGTCAAAAGAAATAGTAAACCAACCACATATAGGACAGGAGGCCCCCACTGAGGGGGACATGAAGATTGTAAATTTATCTGACATGGTACTCACTCCAGACCATATTGGCCTATTACAAAAAGGTATGACTTTCTCCCCAGTCCATAACATGGATGAATTTACAGTATTCAAGGACATAACACTGTTCTTGAGGAAAGTCTTTTTGCGTTCCCTCTATGCTAACAGTACAGTAACTACATTAACCGAATTAGGGACAGACGACCAAAAAGCATTGGAGATCCTTAACTCCCTGTTGGAAGAGAATGAGGGACCCCTAATGACAACTGCCCCGATACGGAGAAAAGCTAACCTAAGGATAAGGTCACAAAAAATGCCCCCCCTATCTAAGAACAGGTGGCTTAAGCTTTTCTTGGATATGGTACAAACGGACCTGGCCAAGATAGACTGGACTAAGCGATCACCAGACAATTTAACAGCAGGTGAAAGGGCAGCTTTGATGGACCTTCGAAAAAGACGTGACATCATAATAAAAAAAAGCGATAAGGGGGGTAACGTAGTACTTTTGAATCAACATGACTATGAGAAGGAAGTGAAACGCTTATTAAATGACACCACCACGTACGAAAGACTGGGAGGTAATCCCTTTCCAGTACTGGTATTCGAGCTAAATAGAAAGCTATCTGAGGCAAAAGACGAGGGATTGTTGACCAACCGAGAATTTGAACATCTCCTAGTAAGGGAGTATAACGTGCCTACTTTTTATATTATCCCAAAGGTCCACAAAAACCCAATAAAACCACCAGGCCGACCAATAGTGTCAGCCTGTCAGGGCCCTTTGGAGAGAGTAGGACGTTATCTGGACTCCCTGCTACAGGACATGGTCAAAAATCTGAAATCGTTTGTGCAGGACATTAGACATGTTCTGGCCAAGATTTCTGAAATTAATGTGTCGGTACACCTGGAAGGGAAGCTCCTAGTCAGTGTCGATGTCGAGTCCCTTTACACTTCGATACCCCACTCCAAGGGATTACAGGCAGTTGAGTGGTTCCTGAAAGAAACTTACCCGGAGTCTGGACCACAGAATGAGTTCCTAGTGGAGCTCTTAGAATTTACCTTAAACAACAACTTTTTCCAATTTTTAAACACATACTACCATCAAAAACGAGGTACCTCTATGGGCGCCGCGTGGGCTCCGGCCTACGCGTGCCTCCATCTGGGCCTTTGGGAGGAGGAGGATGTCTACCCCTCGCTAATGTACCGCAGCCACGTACACACGTGGCTGCGGTACATTGATGATGTTTTAATGATCTGGGGGGGCAGTCTTGATGATCTACATATGTTCATGAATGAACTGAACACCAATGATAGAAACATACGGTTGACTTACAACTATGATCTGAAGAGACTGTCCTTCCTTGATCTACAGATCACAGTGGAGAAGGGCCAACTTGGCACCAGTACATTCCGCAAAGAGACAGCTGCAAATACGCTATTGCAAGCAACAAGCCACCATCCCCCTTGGCTCAAAAATGGGATACCGGTGGGTCAGTTCCTCCGAATTAAGAGAAACTGTAGTAATGCAGCAGACTATAGACGGGAGAGTAGTGAACTATACATGAGATTCAGAGAACGGGGCTACTCCCACAGGCAACTCAGAAGAGCAAGAAAGAAGTCAGCCCTTAAAAGTAGGGAAAGCTTGCTACATAGAGCCGAAATTACTGACGTGCTGCCAGCCCAAACAAATGAACCTGTACGGGTAATAACAGCCTTTGGTTCCCAGTGGGACAAAGTATATTCTATCCTACAAAAACATTGGGGGATCTTGACTAATGCCCCAGAACTTGCGAAACTGGTCAGCACATCGCCAAAGATGGTGGCCCGGCGTGCCCCAAGCCTAGGTGACATGCTGATACAGTCTGAATTTGTCAAAGAACCTGATCCTACTTGGTTGTCCCAATATCCACGCACAAGGGGGATGTATCCTTGCAATAAGTGTCATGTGTGCCCCTTTGTCCATAGAACCTCCACCTTTACCGATGCATTGAATGAGAAGACATATGAGATACGTGACCTCATTAATTGCTCCACGTCACGAGTGATTTATTTAATAACGTGCCCTTGTCCCAAAATATACATAGGCAAAACTAAAAGACCGCTTAAAATACGTATTGGCGAACATTTACGTGAAATCAACACTAAAGGAAAGATACCAGAAAAACCTCTCGCAAAACATTTTGCCCTATGTCACCAAGGTTCTTCAGAGGGACTAACAGTTAAAGGGATTTATGCACTAAAATTACCCACCAGACGAGGTGATTTTGACCGCATACTTCTCCAAAAGGAGAAGTGGTGGGTATATAAGTTAAAATCCCTCGTGCCGGTAGGGTTAAACACTGAGATGAATCTACAGGTGTTTCTGGAACCTTAGATCAAGGATTTTGAACAATATCAGTGATCTCTTAATTAGCGTTTATAGGCACTAACTGTGTTATATATGTTTTCTGCTAGACGTGATATATGCCTGGTATAGAAAAGGTAGGGGAGGTGTTAAATCTAAATTTAAGGAATGGGGGAAAGCCTATGGAGGGAAAAAAACTAATAAGCATGTTACGATACAATCAGCTACCTTGTTCCCATCAAAATAACCACCTTCTCATCCCGTTCTAATCTATAAGTAGATATAACAGCTTAAAATAGTTACCTATTCCTTTTCAAAAGTTAGTTGAACTGTATGATGTGTATATGTCACCACGCTGCATGCAACACAGTAAAAGAGCACTTCACTTAGTGATTCGAACCTGGTGTTATCCAACGGTATATAAATCTGTCCTACCTCTGCCTATCATCACCTCACTCACTTCTGCCATCTTTCTTCCCTTGTGTTTGATACTTAGCATCTGATCAGCGTTTATTAAGCGCTGACAAGCATTTTTTAATGAGCAGCAATTTGACATCCCTTGCTGAATTAAGGCAACAACGAAGCCAATATCAGCAGATAGGCCGTAAGTAACAATCCATTAGTTAAGATTGGACAATAGCCCTTCAAGTGCTCTCTAAGTACTTTCATTGGCGGTGACCACCGAAAATTATGCAATAAGAAGGGAGAGTGTGTAACCGTCCAATGAGCGTCCCAGATGAAGCTACGTCAGTGAACCACGGCGAAACGCGTTGACGTCACAACGCCGCCCGGTCGATGCGCTACGGGTTGAGTGGAGAGTGCACGGCTGCCTTCGCAGCAGGGACTTTTTGACTGCAGTGTGCTTTATGAGTGGAGGATACGAAGTGGAAGCCGGACTGACCAAGGAATTATTTCCAGTTCCGAGATCACCACAGTAAAAGCTCCCAGGGAACTATCATAATAACACTGAAGGTCCCGCGCAGCAGCCGTCCAGAGGACCCCTATACGCTAACGTCCAAACTAAGACGATCGGACTGTCCAGGAATCATGGAGTTATGACGGATTGGTAACGTACAGCCACCACCATAATATGATTGATTGTCATGGCTACATGATCTGCAGGTTACAATACCACATTGCTTAGAGTAACAGTCCCTAACAACGTCTGGTTTTGTATTGACTGAAACCAATCTCCTGTTTGGAATCTGCCAAAACCATGAAACCAATTTAACCTAAACCAAGATGGCAAATGACTCACCAATCGCTATTCTAGCCATTTTTTCACACTTAAGATGTTCCAGTTTTTCATTTTTTCTGAACAGGACTTCCGAATGATTTATATATTAAGTGTGAACTTTGAGTTAGTGGAAGTGAATATGTCTTATACCACTTAGGTTTATATTAGGCTTTCCTCTGCAGCACCCTCCACCCCCACTTGCACTTTGCCACGTTTGACCGTATGTCACAAAATAAAGGATACGAAACTGTAAAACCAATGGGGTCATAAACTCCATAATTTGGCTAATTTGATGGCCCACCAAGGTCTCCGAGGCATAATGCAATACGCCCTGACCGGGTAGCTTTTCATGTTTTTTGTTGTCATGTCTGTCCTGTCTGTATTGTTATGAGCGGCCGCACCGAATCCTTAAGAAATGCTCATTTGCACAATCCCCTACAAATGTGAATGTTTTAAGGCAATACCAATAAATAAATGGTTTTATTTGAATTATGATCATTGACTATTTTGTTGCATGAAGTAACCCCTTTTTGAAACCCAGTACTATTGGGTTTATCCTTTACCCCTTTGTTCCCCCCCTTTTTTCCAATTATAAGTATGGTTACTGCAACAATACCCTAAAGGGTTACAGAGTGTACGGGTAATTAGACTATCATTGCTCAGTACAGGTGACACCCACGCCTCCCAGTACTTCCCATTCCCCAAACCCCTTTCCCCTTCCCTAACGGCTTTCTGTTATATATATATAGTGCAGTCAGTGTACAGTTTATACAGTGTATTGAAGTGACAGAACCCTATGACAGAATTTAAAAAAAAAACAGCATGGGGTCCCCCCAAAATCCATACCAGGCCCTTTGGGTCTGGTATAGATTTTAAGGGGAACTTCACGCCTAAATTTAAAAAAAAAATTGGTGTGGTGTCTCCCCCAAAATCCATACCAGACCCTTATCCGAGCATGCAGCCTGGCAGGCCAGGATAGGGGGAGGATGAGCGAGCGCCCCCCCTCCTGAACCATACCAGGCCACTTTCCCTCAACATGGGGAGGGTTCTTTGGGGGTCCCCCCCCAAAGCACCTTGTCTCCATGTTGATGGGACAAGGGCCTCATCCCCACAACCCTTGCCCGGTGGTTGTGGGGGTCTGCGGGCGGGGGGCTTATCGGAATCTGGAAACCCCCTTTAACAAGACCCCAGCCTCCCCCCATGTGAATGGGTATGGGTTACATTGTACCCCTACCCATTCATCAAAAAAAGTGTCAAAAAGTAAAAACCACAATACACAGTTTTTGACAATTCCTTTATTAAAAAAGAAAAAAAAAGTATCTCACGATGTCCATCCATCTTCAATCACGTCGCCCAACGGACCCAAAAAATAGAAAGAAAAAAAACCTCTGCCTCCATGGGAGGTCCCCGGTGACTGCTGTGACAGCTGTTATATAGGCAAGGGTGGGGCCACCCGGTGATGTAACTGAGGCCCTTGTCTCCATCAACACGGGGACAAGGTGCTTTGGGGGGGACCCCAAAGCACCCTCCCCATATTGAGGGCAAGCGGCCTGGTATTGTTCGGGGGTGGGGGGGGCGCTCGCTCGCCCCCCCCTTTCCTGGCCTGCCAGTCTGCTTGCTCGGATAAGGGTCTGGTATGGATTTTGGGGGGGGGACCCCACGCCATTTTTTTAAAAAAATTTTGGCGTGGAGTTTCCCTTAAAATCCATACCAGACCCAAAGGGCCCCAAGGGCCTGGTATGGATTTTGGGGAGGACCCCACACTTTTTTTATTTTTTTTATCTGGCGTGGAGTTCCCCTTAACATCCATGGTATGGACTATGGGGGAACCCAGGATAATTTTTTCCTTGATTTTTCATCTATACTGCCAGGAGTCGGCAATACATTACAGCCACAAGCAATTTTGAATGCATTTTTTTCCTTTAGAAATGTCATTTTGCTGCGGCACTGTAAAACACATGGTACAGATGCGCTACTTTACAGGCATACTAAGGACACCCCCCAGGCACGATATTTACCGGAATATTTCATTTTTATTGTTTCACTTTAAGCATTATTAAAATCATGCTCCTGAAAAAACAGCCGTTTTTAAAACTTTTTTTTGCATTGATCCATGTCCCCTGGGGCAGAACCCAGGTCCCCAAACACTTTTTATGACAATAACTTGCATATAAGCCTTTAAAATGAGCACTTTTGATTTTTTACGTTCGTGTCCCATAGACTTTAACAGAGTTCTCGTGTTCGCACAAATTTTTTTTTTGTCTGTTCGCATGTTCTGGTGGGACCCGAACCGGGGGGGGGGGGGGGGTTTCGGCTCATCCCTACTAGGAGGCACACAAAGACACACATAACACCTTAAACAGATTAGAGCAGGAGACCCCAGAATCAGGTTTGTTTGAGTTGATTATATTAACATCTATGCTGAGTCTTGCAGTCTAAAGCAGTCATTTGCTGGTTTGGGCACAGAGGCCCCAAATCTGTATCCCGGTCCTAGATTCCCAGAGTGTGTATTACAGAGGGACATGGACCCAAATTCAAAGCAAGACCACTCCAAGGGTCCCCCAGGCATACAGCTCCCAATAATAGAACCCCCTCAAATGGCAGGAACCATAGTCAGTAGGCAAGAGGCTACCCTGCAGTCCCCCTCCAAAAGCCCCTGTCCTGGTTGGGTCTGTCACACCTCCCTACCCTCATAACCTACCTTGCTTCCCTCCCTAACTCCATCACCTACCTTCCCACCCGCCACCTTCATTCTTATGTCTCCCTCCTTTGCAGGACGCAATTGTGAAGTCCAGCAGCCTCATGAGTGTCCCCCCCAGAGGGTCCTCCTCCCCGGACTCAGGTATGGGTGAGCGTGGCTTGGTGTAGGCTTGGTGTAGCAGTCTTTTTTTCCTTGTACCCATCCCTCACCTGCTGGTCCTATACCTGTTTGTGTTGTTTCTGGGCCCAGTCCTGCTGTTCCTTTTCCACTGTAGAGACACCATTGTACATTTATATCTGTCTTTCCTCTGTCAGACGCAGCGTTGGCCCGCAAGGAGCGCAGAGGAAGTCTAGAGACATTACTGAACCAGTCTAAAGCCACGTAGGTCCTTCATGTCCCTTACCACCAACCAGTAATTACCCCCATGTGATTTCTGATCTTTTATCCATCTTCTTCCTGCAGAGAGAATCTAACTGAGGATTCTGGGTCCTTCCTGCGCCGATATGGCGGATCCAAGAGAGGGGTCTTTCTGCGTTGGGCACAGGATCGTACCTGCGGCTATAAGGTGAGCGAGGAGCTATGATATGTTCTTTGCAAGGGGTGGGATACTCTGCAGATGGGGTGTGTTTTTTTATGGGGTCTTCAAGGTCTTCACATCATACAAGCCTGACCACATCTATTTTTGCAGCATGTGGTCATTACGAACTTCAGCTCCTCCTGGGTAGACGGCATGGCGCTATGTGCGCTCCTGCACTCCTACCTCCCGCAGGCAATCCCCTATAACCAGCTGCGCCCTCTGGAGAAGGTAAGATCCTCCCCATCGCCCTCATCAATACATTTCACATCTCTGATTTTTGTTGGAGAACAGGTGAGGCCGTTGGCCATAACAACCAATGCGCTTGCTTCTAGGAGGATGAAACGGGATTGGTTGTGGGGGTAGCCAGCAGCTCCACCTCTTCTCTGGCCTCTCATAATCCACCCCACTGTTGGCCTCCAATTCACAACCTCCTTCTTTTCCTTAGAGGAAGAATCTACAGTTGGCGTTCCAGGTGGCAGAGAGTGTTGGAATCACCCCTCTCTTGGTAAGTCTTCCTATTATTACCCCACCACCACCACCCCCCCCTTTCCTTCTCTTCTGATCCGCCCTCTTCTCTTACTTCCCGGCAGACCGTAGATCACATGCTCCAGATGCAGGGCCCCGATTGGCAGAAAGTTCTTCTCTATGTTGAATCCATTTATCAGAAATTTGAGGCATGAAGATGGAGATGGATTCCAAATTGTCCACCATGGCCTGCTGGATCCACAAGATGGACTGAGATGATTTCTTGCTGGATCCTGCTCTGTCATTGGATGGAATTATCTACTGTGATTGGGTCAAAAAGTTCCTTTATTTAAGGATGGTGCCAATCTACATCATGTACATAATCAGTATACGTCTGATAAATGCCAAGTCCGGCCGGGTGAACGGCGGATTATGTGATTGGCTGCATGGTTACATTATGATTGGACTTGGATTCTTGGACGTTGTCTGATCAGTATTTCATATTATAGACTGACTTCTTCAATACTAGAAATGGTTCTAGTCTTATGTCCCCTCCCCCCATGTAATGTCCCTTTTATCATCTCCTCGGTCAGATATTTTATATTAAAAATAAGATTATCCCAGGAGACACTTAGTTGTCCACATAGAATTGGCTGAATGAAAGATGGTTGGTGTCTCAGAAGATGCGTTATGTGCGGTGACATCAATCTGGACCATGATTTGTAGGGTATTGTACCTCCTGAGGATGGAGGGATTGGAGGGATGTCTGTGTACTGGGGGAGAAGGATCGGGGGGATGTCTGTGTACTGGAGGAGAAGGATCGGGGGGATGTCTGTGTACTGGGGGAGAAGGATCGGAGGGATGTCTGTGTACTGGAGGAGAAGGATCGGGGGGATGTCTGTGTACTGGGGGAGAAGGATCGGAGGGATGTCTGTGTACTGGAGGAGAAGGATCGGGGGGATGTCTGTGTACTGGGGGAGAAGGATCGGAGGGATGTCTGTGTACTGGAGGAGAAGGATCGGGGGGATGTCTGTGTACTGGGGGAGAAGGATCGGAGGGATGTCTGTGTACTGGAGGAGAAGGATCGGGGGATGTCTGTGTACTGGGGGAGAAGGATCGGGGGATGTCTGTGTACTGGGGGAGAAGGATCGGGGGATGTCTGTGTACTGGGGGAGAAGGATCGGGGGATGTCTGTGTACTGGGGGAGAAGGATCGGGGGGATGTCTGTGTACGGGGGGGGAGAAGGATCGGGGGGATGTCTGTGTACTGGGGGAGAAGGATCGGGGGATGTCTGTGTACTGGGGGAGAAGGATCGGGGTGATGTCTGTGTACTGGAGGAGAAGGATCGGGGGGATGTCTGTGTACTGGAGGAGAAGGATCGGGGGGATGTCTGTGTACTGGAGGAGAAGGATCGGGGGATGTCTGTGTACTGGGGGAGAAGGATCGGAGGGATGTCTGTGTACTGGAGGAGAAGGATCGGGGGGATGTCTGTGTACTGGAGGAGAAGGTTCGGGGGGATGTCTGTGTACTGGGGGAGAAGGATCGGGGGATGTCTGTGTACTGGGGGAGAAGGATCGGGGGGATGTCTGTGTACTGGGGGAGAAGGATCGGGGGGATGTCTGTGTACTGAGGGAGAAGGATCGGGGGGATGTCTGTGTACTGGAGGAGAAGGATCGGGGGATGTCTGTGTACTGGGGGAGAAGGATCGGGGGGATGTCTGTGTACTGGAGGAGAAGGATCGGGGGAT
>JBBDGP010004538.1:0-207845 GCA_037952835.1 Lithobates septentrionalis | reverse complement strand
TAGAGCCTGGTGCAACTAATGCACAAAGGGCTTAATTAACTGTGACTGGTCACAAATGCATCAGTGAACAATGGCAATACATTAACCCCCCCCCCCCCCATGCTGCATATTACAGAAATTAAAACTAGCATTGCTAATTAACCTCCCCTCAGCCTCCCCCCCTCCCCCATTCATGTATTATTCTGCTGCAGATTAATAAATGAACTGTCTGAATACGATTGAGGGAGGGGGGGAGGCTGAGGGGATGTTAATTACCAATGCTACCTATTTTTTAATTTCTGTAATATGCAGCATGGGGGGGGGGGGTAATGTATTGCCATTGGTCACTGATGCATCAGTGACCAGTGGCAGTACATTAACCCCCCCCCCCCCCTCCCATGCTGCATATTACAGAAATTAAAAAATAGGTAGCATTGGTAATTAACCTCTCCTCAGCCTCCTCCCCTCCCCTCATCGGATTCAGACACTTTATTTTAATATCTGCAGATGGCATTGCATTTGTTATTATCTGTTTAGTGCTTACTTTTGTGTCTTGTCTTGTGTCCGTTGTGTGATATACACACTTTGTTGCAGAGGCGTAACTATAACCTTCAGGGCCCCAGTGCAAGAAACCATGAAGGGCCCCTGACCCGCACTATGATGGGGGAGGGGGGGGGGGTATTGTGAAAGAATGAGGGGCAGTATGACGGGGTATTTTGACAGGAGGGGGCAGTGTGACCAAAGAAGGGTATCTGGAAAGTGTGACCAGAGGGGGGAGTGTGATAAGAGGGGGCACTGTGAAAGAAGGGGGGCAGTGTGACAAGAAGGGGCAGTGTGACAGGAGGGGGCAGTATGACAGGGGGATATTGTGACAAGAGGGGGGCAGTGTGACAGGAAAAGGATACCTGGGAAGTATTACAAGAGGGGGGCAGTGTAATGAGGGAGCACTGTGAAAGGAGGGGGACTGTTTAACAAGAGGGGGGTAGATATGACAGAAGGGGGACAGTGTGTGGGGGGCACAGTGTGAGAGGGGACAGTGTGTGGGGGGCACAGTGTGAGAGGGGACAGTGTGAGAGGGGGACAGTGTGTGGGGGGGACAGTGTGTGGGGGGGACAGTGTGTGGGGGGGACAGTGTGTGGGGGGGACAGTGTGTGGGGGGGACAGTGTGTGGGGGGGGACAGTGTGTGGGGGGGGACAGTGTTAGAGGGGAGAGTGTTAGAGGGGACAATGTGGGGGGGGGACAGTGTGGGGGGGGGCAGTGTTAGAGGGGACAGTGTGGGGGGGGACAGTGTGAAAGGGGGCAGTGTGTGGGGGGACAGTGTGAGAGGGGACAGTGTGTGGGGGGACAGTGTGAGAGGGGACAGTGTGAGAGGGGGACAGTGTGAGAGGGGACAGTGTGTGGGGGGACAGTGTGAGAGGGGACAGTGTGAGAGGGGACAGTGTGAGAGGGGACAGTGTGAGAGGGGACAGTGTGAGAGGGGACAGTGTGTGGGGGGACAGTGTGAGAGGGGACAGTGTGAGAGGGGACAGTGTGTGGGGGGACAGTGTGAGAGGGGACAGTGTGAGAGGGGACAGTGTGAGAGGGGACAGTGTGAGAGGGGACAGTGTGAGAGGGGACAGTGTGAGAGAGGGGACAGTGTGTGGGGGGACAGTGTGTGGGGGGACAGTGTGTGGGGGGACAGTGTGTGGGGGGACAGTGTGAGAGAGGACAGTGTGAGAGGGGACAGTGTGAGAGCGGACAGTGTGAGAGCGGACAGTGTGTGGGGGGGGGGCAGTGTGTGGGGGGACAGTGTGAGAGGGGGCAGTGTGAGAGGGGACAGTGTGTGGGGGGACAGTGTGAGAGGGGACAGTGTGTGCCCCCCACACACTGTGTGTGAGAGGGGACAGTGTGTGGGGGGACAGTGTGAGAGGGGACAGTGTGTGGGGGGACAGTGTGAGAGGGGACAGTGTGAGAGGGGACAGTGTGAGAGGGGACAGTGTGTGGGGGGACAGTGTGTGGGGGGACAGTGTGAGAGGGGACAGTGTGAGAGGGGACAGTGTGTGGGGGGACAGTGTGTGGGGGGACAGTGTGAGAGGGGACAGTGTGTGGGGGGACAGTGTGTGGGGGGACAGTGTGTGGGGGGACAGTGTGAGAGGGGACAGTGTGTGGGGGGACAGTGTGTGGGGGGACAGTGTGAGAGGGGACAGTGTGAGAGGGGACAGTGTGAGAGGGGACAGTGTGAGAGGGGACAGTGTGTGGGGGGACAGTGTGTGGGGGGACAGTGTGAGAGGGGACAGTGTGAGAGGGGACAGTGTGTGGGGGGACAGTGTGTGGGGGGACAGTGTGAGAGGGGACAGTGTGAGAGGGGACAGTGTGAGAGGGGACAGTGTGTGGGGGGACAGTGTGTGGGGGGACAGTGTGAGAGGGGACAGTGTGAGAGGGGACAGTGTGTGGGGGGACAGTGTGTGGGGGGACAGTGTGAGAGGGGACAGTGTGTGGGGGGACAGTGTGAGAGGGGACAGTGTGAGAGGGGACAGTGTGTGGGGGGACAGTGTGTGGGGGGACAGTGTGAGAGGGGACAGTGTGTGGGGGGACAGTGTGAGAGGGGGCAGTGTGTGGGGGGACAGTGTGAGAGGGGACAGTGTGTGGGGGGACAGTGTGAGAGGGGACAGTGTGAGAGGGGGCAGTGTGTGGGGGGACAGTGTGAGAGGGGACAGTGTGTGGGGGGACAGTGTGAGAGGGGACAGTGTGAGAGGGGACAGTGTGTGGGGGGACAGTGTGAGAGGGGACAGTGTGTGGGGGGACAGTGTGAGAGGGGACAGTGTGTGGGGGGACAGTGTGAGAGGGGACAGTGTGTGGGGGGACAGTGTGAGAGGGGACAGTGTGTGGGGGGACAGTGTGAGAGGGGACAGTGTGAGAGGGGACAGTGTGTGGGGGGACAGTGTGTGGGGGGACAGTGTGAGAGGGGACAGTGTGAGAGGGGACAGTGTGAGAGGGGACAGTGTGAGAGGGGACAGTGTGTGGGGGGACAGTGTGAGGGGGGACAGTGTGTGGGGGGACAGTGTGTGGGGGGACAGTGTGAGAGGGGACAGTGTGTGAGGGGACAGTGTGTGAGGGGACAGTGTGAGAGGGGACAGTGTGAGAGGGGACAGTGTGTGGGGGGACAGTGTGAGAGGGGACAGTGTGAGAGGGGACAGTGTGTGGGGGGACAGTGTGTGGGGGGACAGTGTGAGAGGGGACAGTGTGAGAGGGGACAGTGTGAGAGGGGACAGTGTGTGGGGGGACAGTGTGAGGGGGGACAGTGTGTGGGGGGACAGTGTGTGGGGGGACAGTGTGAGAGGGGACAGTGTGTGAGGGGACAGTGTGTGAGGGGACAGTGTGTGGGGGGACAGTGTGTGGGGGGACAGTGTGAGAGGGGACAGTGTGAGAGGGGACAGTGTGAGAGGGGACAGTGTGAGAGGGGACAGTGTGTGGGGGGACAGTGTGAGAGGGGACAGTGTGTGGGGGGACAGTGTGTGGGGGGACAGTGTGAGAGGGGACAGTGTGAGAGGGGACAGTGTGAGAGGGGACAGTGTGTGGGGGGACAGTGTGTGAGGGGACAGTGTGTGAGGGGACAGTGTGAGAGGGGACAGTGTGTGGGGGGACAGTGTGAGAGGGGACAGTGTGTGGGGGGACAGTGTGAGAGGGGACAGTGTGAGAGGGGAGAGGTGGGTGGCCAGTGTTGTGCTTTACTTACATGAGAAGCAGCATGCTTCCTTGTCATGTCTGCACTCTGCAGGATGTCCCTCCAGGCAGCACACAGTTCACTTCCCGAATATCATTGTATCCAATGGAGAGGGGAGGGGCCTCTGACCTGAGCGTGTATTAGCAAGACTCAGAGTGTACAAGCAGAGGGAGAAACTTGTGCACTCAATCTGCTGGTCAGAGGCCCCTCCCCTCTCCATTGTACTCACTGATATTCGGGAAGTGAACTGTGTGCTGCCTGGAGGGACATCCCGCAGAGCGCAGACATCACATAGCTGCCGATCGCCCCCTTACGCCCCCCTCTCCTGTATAGTTCGATGCCAGCCAGGGGAGGTGCGGCGTCTTGGGGCCCCCCCACACTGGCAGAATTCCAGGGCCCAGTCGCAAGTGCGACTGTTGCGACCCTGAAAATTCCGCCACTGCTTTGTTGGTTCCTCCTCGGTGGCTCCTCTAGGTTGCAGCTTCTGCAGCAGCTCTCTATCTCCTCCCATCCCGCCTTTCTGGCCATCAGTGATGTCACGCCGCCGGGACGGGACTACGAATCGCCTTCATAGGGGGAGAGAAGCGCTGACAGGGAAGGGGCTTGTGCAGTCTGTTTAGGCTTGTGCCGGGTGCAGGAGTGCACTCGGCACATAGTTACAGTACAGCTATTAGCAGCGCCGGCTGGTGTGTATGTACTACTATGATGAAGCACACTGCCAGCACTTCATCTGCGCCCCCCTCCCTTCAGCAAATTCTATCGCCCAGGGCATCCGCCCCTTCCGCCCCTGCCTTGTACCGGCTCTGGGTGTCAGTGGAATCTTATCTGAAAGCCAAAAATTGGTCATTGCTCAAGGAACCCCCTAGCAAACTTATACATAGAATAGCTCAGTTCTAGTGGGGAATTGGAGAAATCACCCACATCCCTAATAAAGCATACAAATAGCAAAACAAGAACCCTCTGGCGGGACTTTAAAGGGTGATGACTCCAAAAATTGCGTATGCACACAAGAGAGATATAAAATTTCTATAAGTTTAATAATGCAAAATTTAAAAAGAGATAGATACATGGAAAGTTTTATCACAAATAAATTCAATATAGTATTACCACATGAGTTCATAAAAAAAAACATAGTTTACATCACTCTAGTGCACATGTACAGAGTGAAACTCTACGCGTTTCAAGATTATGCGTCATTCCTCTTTATCAGGAGAAAGTGGTAAAAGAGTTTATGATATCTAGAAAAGAGGGTTTTTTTTTTTTCTATGAAATTAATACAGATCTGCTGGGAATGAAGATGGCCAAAAAGTTAGAGGGGTTTTTAAACTAGGCGATGGGGGGGGGGGGGGGGTCCAGAGACAGTGATAGCCAGCGCGGAAGATATTCCGGAGGGTAATATTGGGGGCATTAGTGGTAGGTTAACCAAAGCACAAAAACACAAGGTGAGTATAGTAGCAAGTCCTAGTTGCAATTTTGAAACACCCAATACGAGGACAATATGCGACCGGTCTAAACTATGTGGCATCTTCACCAATGCCAGGAGCATGGCAGACAAGATGGGTGAACTAGAGATACTGTTGTACAAGGAGGATTTGGATTTTGTGGGAATTTCAGAGACCTGGTTCAACAGCTCTCATGATTGGCTGGCAAACATTCAAGGGTATACCCTATACCGCAAGGATAGAGAGGGTAAAAAAGGGGGAGGGGTATGCCTATATATCAAGAATAATGTACAAGCGAATGTGAGAGATGACATCACTGAGGGGGCTAGAGAGGAGGTGGAATCCTTATGGGTAGAGCTCCAAAGGGATGAAGCTAAGGGGAAAATAATACTGGGAGTATGCTATAGGCCCCATAACCTGAAGGAGGAAGTGGAGACGGACCTCCTATCACAAATTGGATTAGCAGCAAGGATGGGAAGTGTTATCATAATGGGGCATTTTAATTATCCAGATATAGACTGGGCGTAGGGAACCGCGCATTCATTTAAGGCTCGCCAGTTCCTTAATGTCTTGCAGGACAATTTTATGGGTCAGATGGTAGACGCACCAACTAGAAATAAAACAATACTGGATCTACTGATTACCAACAATACAGACCTGATCACAGATGTGGAAATACGGGGCAATTTAGGTAACAGCGATCACAGGTCAATTAGTTTCAGTATAAATCACACAAATAGGAAACATAAAGGGAACACAAAGACACTGAATTTCAATAGAGCCAACTTCCCTAAACTACAAACCTTGATAAAAGGCATAAATTGGGATAAAATATTAGGAACAAAGAATACGGAGGAGAGATGGGTTTGCTTTAAGAGCATATTAAATAAGGGCATTAGCCAATGTATCCCATTGGGTAATAAATTTAAAA
Source organism: Lithobates septentrionalis (assembly GCA_037952835.1). Taxonomy (NCBI): domain Eukaryota; kingdom Metazoa; phylum Chordata; class Amphibia; order Anura; family Ranidae; genus Lithobates; species Lithobates septentrionalis. The sequence goes on along the minus strand of JBBDGP010004538.1, from coordinate 201,789 downwards.
GAGTGAACAAAAATCCTGGATGGCTTAACTCCAATGTAAAAATGCATATAAAAGCAAAGGAGAAGGCCTTCCAAAAATACAAGGTTGAGGGATCATCCTCAGCATTCAGACTTTATAAAGAATGCAATAAGAAATGTAAGGGTGCAATTAGGACGGCTAAGATAGAACATGAAAGACACATAGCGGAGGAGAGCAAAAAAAATCCCAAGAAATGCTTTAAGTATGTAAACAGTAAAAAAGGGAGGACAGACCATATTGGCCCCATAAAGAATAAGGAAGAACATCTGGTTACAAAGGATGGGGAGATGGCAAAGGTATTGAATTTATTCTTCTCCTCAGTCTTCACGAGTGAATCGGGGGGCTTCAGTAACCAAAACTGCAGTGTTTATCCTCATGACACAACACAGGAAGCACCTCCATGGTTAACAGAGGACGGAATTAAAATTAGACTTGAGAAACTTAACATTAATAAATCACCGGGACCAGATGGCTTGCATCCAAGGGTACTTAGGGAACTCAGTCAGGTGATTGCCAGACCGTTGTTCCTAATTTTTACAGTCTATTGACTGGAATGGTACCAGCTGATTGGAGAAAAGCCAATGTAGCACCAATATTTAAAAAGGGCCCAAAAAACATCCCTGGGAATTACAGACCAGTTAGCCTAACATCAATAGTATGTAAACTCTTGGAGGGGATGATAAGGGACTATATACAAGATTTTAGTAATAAGAACGATATCATTAGCAGTAATCAGCATGGATTCATAAAGAATCGTTCTTGCCAAACCAATCTATTAACCTTCTATGAGGAGGCGAGTTGCCATCTAGATAAAGGAAGGCCCGTAGACGTGGTGTATCTGGATTTTGCAAAAGCATTTGACACAGTTCCCCATAAACGTTTACTGTACAAAATAAGGTGTGTTGGCATGGACCATAGGGTGAGTACCTGGATTGAAAACTGGCTACAAGGGCGTGTTCAGAGGGTGGTGATAAATGGGGAGTACTCAGAATGGTCAGGGGTGGGTAATGGGGGTTCCCCAGGGTTCTGTGCTGGGACCAATACTATTTAATTTGTTTATAAACGATCTGGAGGATGGGATAAACAGTTCAATCTCTGTATTTGCAGACGATACTAAGCTAAGCAGGGCAATAACTTCTCCGCAGGATGTGGAAACCTTGCAAAAAGACCTGAACAAATTAATGGGGTGGGCGACTACATGGCAAATGAGGTTGTAGAAATGTAGAAAAATGTAAAATAATGCATTTGGGTGGCAAAAATATGAATGCAATCTATACACTGGGGGGAGAACCTCTGGGGGAATCTAGGATGGAAAAGGACCTGGGGGTCCTAGTAGATGATAGGCTCAGCAATGGCATGCAATGCCAAGCTGCTGCTAATAAGGCAAACAGAATATTGGCATGTATTAAAAGGGGGATCAACTCCAGAGATAAAACGATAATTCTCCCGCTCTACAAGACTCTGGTCCGGCCGCACCTGGAGTATGCTGTCCAGTTCTGGGCACCAGTCCTCAGGAAGGATGTACTGGAAATGGAGCGAGTACAAAGAAGGGCAACAAAGCTAATAAAGGGTCTGGAGGATCTTAGTTATGAGGAAAGGTTGCGAGCATTGAACTTATTCTCTCTGGAGAAGAGACGCTTGAGAGGGGATATGATTTCAATTTACAAATACTGTACTGGTGACCCCACAATAGGGATAAAACTTTTTCGCAGAAGAGAGTTTAATAAGACTCGGGGCCACTCATTACAATTAGAAGAAAAGAGGTTTAACCTTAAACTACGTAGAGGGTTCTTTACTGTAAGAGCGGTAAGGATGTGGAATTCCCTTCCACAGGCGGTGGTCTCAGCGGGGAGCATTGATAGCTTCAAGAAACTATTAGATAAGCACCTGAACGACCGCAACATACAGGGATATGTAAGGTAATACTGACACATAATCACACACATAGGTTGGACTTGATGGACTTGTGTCTTTTTTCAACCTCACCTACTATGTAACTATGTAATACAGGTATAACCATCTTTCCCTGAGAAAGCCAATAATGGCGAAACATGTAGGAACATAGTACCTGTTAACAAGACCTGCCGTCATACCACTGGCTGGTTCTTGCATTATTGCTGTATTTGCTGGTTCTGTATATCCCCCCTTTGTTTGTTTACACCCTTGTTGCGTATACTTTTTTTGTATACCCTTCTTTTAATCTGTTAATAAAATATTATATTTTTAATGCTTGTGTGTTACTTTATAGTATTCAAAATCCTGGCACTGCTATAATCCCCCTACTCTTTCCCCACTGTTGTTACAAAGTTTATGATATCATTTAAGTGTATTAATAATACAAAATTTAAAAAGAGATAGATACATGGAAAGTTTGTATCACAAATAAACAAATTCAATATAGTATTACCACATGAGATCATAAAAAAAAAAAAAAACACTTAGTTTACATCACTCTAGTGCAAATGCACAGAGTGAAAATCTATGCGTTTCGAGATAATGCGTCATTCCTCTTCATCGGGAGCAAGTGGTAAAAGAGTTTATGATATCATTTAAGTGGAAACAGGTATTTTGGAGTACAAAGACATGGGGTAAAAGGCTAAACACGAAAGGAAGAAATGGCTGCGCTGAACTACACAGGGTGCCCCAAGAGGGCAAAGACAAGAATGGCCGAACAACGGAGATCAAAAAGGGGGGAGCAAAAATGGGAGGCGAGGGTCCCAAAAGCAGTGCGAGAACATCTGTGACAGAGATGTGTATAGCCCAAATCTCAATCTAGAGGAGAGAAGGGTGGGCTGAACTTGAAATATTCAAACTGGACGAAAGGCGGGAAGAGAGGAGGGAGGGGAGAAAACACTCCAAAGGGGGAAGGGGGTCTTTAGCCAATGAGGAACGGTATGATGACTGATTTGATCGTTTATAAATAACTGTCGCAGACATGCGATAACCAATGGGAAAAACACCAAAGGCAAAACAATCACCCAAAACGATAGATGTATAAACCTTATAGTAAAGGCATAGACCAAAAATCTTGCTTGGGTGAAAAGTGCTCATCAGTATCAGGCCTAGAACCCTAGGGTTTTACGGAACCCTGGTTGAGAAACCTTGCATTGGTCTTGCTGGTCCATTTATTCTGTACCCATTCATAAGTACTTATCTCTCTCCCTCCTCGGTTGTAAAGGGAAGGGGAGAGATCAGCACTGTAAACAATGCCATGTGATAGCTGTGATGACCAATCACATGGTACCCATCCCCTCGGATCAGCTGGGTACAGTGTCTCCGTGTCCCCAGCTGACTAATACACCTGGCAGTTTGGCCACCCGATGGCTATTTATCCAGCGCCATTCATAAAAGGCACTGCATAAATTAATTAATAATAGAAGAAATGGCCACACTCCGCCCTCGATCAAAAATTATTTTTTTATTTTAGATTCAGAACATCCCAAGTGTGGACAAAAGACAGAAAGCTGGTTTTGATCGAGGACGGAGTGCGGCCATTTCTTCTATTATTGACCTCACGCGGAGGCGAGCCGGGGCGGGCACCTCTCCAGATCATCAGGCATCTAATCTCACCTGGAGCAGCGAGTTTTCTTGTTTGGGTATCTTGCATAAATTAGTTGCTTGCCCCCAAAACAATATGGCTGAAAAATGGCTACAGCGTGGCTCTCCAGGATGTTCATGGACGTCCTCCCACGTGCGTGCTCTGTGACCACTGTGTCCTTTGAACACAGATCATGGTAAGAGGCCTATCACAGGGGCCCTTTACCAGTGCAGGTTATCAATGACCATCAGTGCAGGTTATCAGTGCTACCGCGTCAGTGCCCATCAGTACAGCTTATCAGTGCCCATCAGTGCCGCCACATTAGTGCCCATCGGTGCAGCTTATCGGTACCCATCGGTGCAGCTTATCAGTGCCCATCGGTGCAGCTTGTCAGTGCCCATCGGTGCAGCTTGTCAGTGCCCATTGGTGCAGCTTGTCAGTGCCCATCAGTGTAGCTTATCAGTGCCCATCAGTGCAGCTTATCAGTGCCCATCAGTGCTGCCACATCAGTGCAGCTTATCAGTGCCCATCAGTGCAGCTTATCAGTGCCCATTATTGCCGCCACATCAGTGCAGCCTATCAGTACATCACTGAAGAAAAAATTACTTATTTGCAAAATTTTATAACTGAAGCTAAGAAAAAAGTTTTTTTCTTTCAAAATGTTCGGTCTTTTTTTGTTTGTTTAGCAACAAATAAAAAACCCGGTTCTGATTAAATACCACCAAAAGAAAGCTCTATCGTCTTCAAGAAAAAAGTTACACGTGTAAATTGGGTAGTGTTGCCTGACCGCGCAATTGTCATTCAAAATGTGACAGCTCTGAGAGCTGAAAATTGGCCTGGGCAGGAAGGGGGTGAAAATGTTCGGTATTGAAGTGGTTAGGGGCCAGCGATCCGCTGTTAAAAAAAAAAAAAGGGACAAAGGCACGTAAGTGGTTAAAGTAGACCTATACTCAAATGTAGAGATAAAGGGGCTGGGAGTCCCCAGCCAGGTGCTCACCAAGGGACTAAGGGGCAGTTGGACTATCTTGGTACAATACAATGAAGGTAATTCAAATATATGAGCAATCATGTAAAGAAATTGATACAAAAGTTTATTGATACACAATACATGACAGAAATAATAATAGATTAAAAAATAGGTGACGGTCCATGTGTATCACCACGATAATACTCCCCTGGTGGGGATACTATACTATACTATACTATACTATACTATACTATACTATACTATACTCAAATGAGATCATACATTTATATAAACAGTCTGCTATGGATATGTAAAGAGTAGTAGACAGGTCTACTTCTATTGCTGCTCCAGGTTACCTTTAGTGCTGATGTGGGATTCTCCGTTTAAAGAGGGGCTTAAACCAGAATGCTTGTGTCTCATTACCTCCAGGAAGAGAAGAGCCCCAGGTGCTGGCTAAATGCTGATGCAAGTAGAAGAGAACAAGAAGACCTGGACAGCCGCACACCGGAATGGATAAATCCGTCTTTTTATTCAAAATACAGGATCGTGGGGTACACAAAACACGACTGTGGGGTGGTACAAAAATTAGCTGACGCGTTTCGCACTTACACCAATTGCTTACTCATAGACGGATTTATCCATTCCGGTGTGCGGCTGTCCAGGTCTTCTTGTTCTCTTCTACTTACCTTTAGTGCTGTCCGCGTGTGTAAAGGGCTGGACACATGGTCATGTGACCTCTGCTAATGGGTAGGGTTGTCAGTCTGAAAGCTGACAATTCCCTTTCAGCAGAAATCACATGACCAAACAACAGGACAGAGGGGAGCTTTGAACCACATTTTTTTTTCCAGTAAAGGAATGCGTTTTCTACCTTCTATTATCCTTTATGTATCAATCCTGACAGGACAATTGACAGGTCCCACTTGGATGTATTTATCACCCCCATAATACTTCGCCACTTGCACAACTCAACATTAATCACTATTACCTTAAATCTTCGAGCCAGGAATTTATTCTTCATTTCCAGGTAGTTTCCTTTGTGTATCTCGGATTTAAAAGGCTCATTTAATATTAAGTAGCAAGGGTCGTTTTGTATATCCTGCCAGCGGGCGTAGCCGTGTCTGTAGGGGATAGCAATGAAGGATGACAACTGCTGGACGGACAATTATTAGCGATGATACCCTGCGTGTGCCAAGTCAACAATTAATCTGCAAACAAAGGAGGGATTATCTGGAGAGAAGGCCATGCGATAATAAATACATCTCCTCCCCCCGGGGGCGCGTTAACCTTTAATTACCAATAAATAAAGAGCAAGGATCGGCGCCCCGCTGGATTACACGAGTCCTGAGGAGCACAGAGGAGCCTCACGCTGACAGTAATGAAAAGGTCATTATGGCTAAAAGTGATTTCAGGGGTTATTATGGTGTAGATGGTGCAGCGGGAATCCCATTGAGCCAAAATAATTAAAATGCTTTAGGCATTTAAAGAAAAGCTCCAATCAAAACAAAAAACACACAAGATGACAGTTGGCGGATAATTGAGATTTGGGGGATATCCTCACCTTCTAACAATTTGTACCTAAAAGTTTTTTGTTGATGGAGGGGTGTCTGGTGCTCATCAGATGTATAATAATACTTTATATAATAATAATAATAATAATAAAAAAATATATAAAAGTAAAAAAAAAAGTAAAAAAAATATATAAAAGTAAATATATAAAAGTAAGTATATAAATAAAAATGTAAATAATAAAATAATTTTTATTATATTGACTGGATTAATAAAACTTATTTTAATAAAAATGTATATTTTTATTAAAAACATATAATAATTATATTAAATGGAATTATTAAACCACTTGAAGGCCGTGCTATAGCCGACTACATCGCGGGCTTAAATTGCCGGAAGGACGTTCACAGACGTCCTCCCGTGCTACCTTGGGACTCGACTGATCACAGATCGGAGTAAAGGGCGGATCCCGGCTCTTTGCCATGTGATCAGCTGTCAGCCAATGACAGCTGATCATGTGATGTAAACATAAGCTGGTAATCGGCCTTTAAGACGATTACTGGCTCATGCCAAAGGGACATCAGTCCAGCACACTGACAGACACTATTGCTAAGCAGTGCCCTCCAGTGCCACCTACCAGTGTCCATCAATACTGCTAAGCAGTGCCCACTATCAGTGCCCATCATTGCTGCCAATCAGTGTCTCATCATCAGTGCTGTCTATCAGTGCCGCCTACCGGTGTCCATCAGTGCCGCCTACCGGTGTCCATCAGTGCCGCCTACCGGTGCCCATCCGTGCCGCCTACCGGTGCCCATCAGTGCCGCCTACCGGTGCCCATCAATACTGCTAAGCAGTGCCCACTATCAGTGCCCATCATTGCTGCCAATCAGTGTCTCATCATCAGTGCTGTCTATCAGTGCCGCCTACAGGTGCCCATCAGTGCCGCCTACAGGTGCCCATCAGTGCCGCCTACAGGTGCCCATCAGTGCCGCCTACAGGTGCCCATCAGTGCCGCCTACTGGTGCCCATCAGTGCCGCCTACTGGTGCCCATCAGTGCCGCCTACTGGTGCCCATCAGTGCCGCCTACTGGTGCCCATCAGTGCCGCCTACCGGTGCCCATCAGTGCCGCCTACCGGTGCCCTTCAGTGCCGCCTACCGGTGCCCTTCAGTGCTGCCTACCGGTGCCCTTCAGTGCCACCTATCAGTGCAGCCTCATCAGTGCCTAGTGATCAGTGCCCAGCACCGCTGCCTCATCAGTGCCACCAATCAGTGCCCATCAATGCCAGTCTCATCAGCGCACATCAATGGAGAAACATTAGCGGTTTGCAAAATTTTATAACAAACTATGAAAACTTTTTTTTTTTTTCCAACATTTTCGGTCTTTGTTTAGCAAAAAAAAAATCAAGAACCCAGTGGTGATTAAATACCACCAAAATAAAGCTCTATTTGTGTGAAGAAAATGATACAAATTTCACGTGGTTACAGTGTAGTATGACCGCGCAATTGTCATTCAAAGTGTGACAGCGCTGAAAGCTGAAAATTGGTCTGGGCAAGAAGGGGGTAAAAGTGCCCGGTAAGCAAGTGGTTAATCATTTTCTGCGTAATTCTGCCACTGTATATTGTGACATGTCAGCAATGTATTTATTATGACAATTTAAGTTACTAAAAGGTCCTTATTAAGCAAAGGGGGACCGGCTAAGGTATCTGAAAGTCAGACTACAAACCACCGGCTGTCCTACATTCTGTTCAGATCCACCAAGCTGTTTGTAATACCTTCATCTTGGAAACCATAAAAAAAAACACCAATTTAAACATCTGAAAATACTCAAAGATCATCTGCAGTTTCATTACAGAAGGGGTCTCCAAACTTTCCATAGAAAGGGCCAGTTTACTTTGCTTCAGACTTTAGGGGGGGCCAGACCATGGCCAATTGGAGGAGAAAATGTCCCATCTTTGGCATCATCTCATTGTTGGTGTCAGTGGGAAAAATGATATTCTCATTGGTGGGGTCAGTGGAAGGAATAGTGCCCCATCATTGGTGTCATTAGGAGGAATAGTGCCCCATCGTTGGTGTCAGTGGGAGGAATAGTGCCCCGTCATTGGTATCAGTAAGAGGAACAGTGCCCCATCATTGGTATTAGTGGGAGGAATAGTGCCCCATCATTGGTGTCAGTGGGTGGAATAGTTTTACCATCATTGGCGTCTGGTGGTTTTTTGTTTGACTGCCCCCCTCCCCCCCCGGCACCTCAATCCAACCCCTCCACTGTCTGCCGGTTCACCGGCACTTACCCCATCGGCATCGGGCAGGGGATAGGCTGCGGCGGGCACCTGGCAGCGTCTCCTGTGTCCTCTTCTCTTCTGAGATCACGGCGGCTTCTGCCGTGTCTGTCCTCCCCCAGGATCAGGATCGCCTGACCTTTTTAGCCAATCGAGAAACGGGCAACAGACCCGCTATGCATGAACCTATCCATAATACATATAGGTGGGTGGCGTGGATAGAGGGGGCGGCGCTCGTGCGCCCTTAATGGACGGGCTGCCCCTGGTCAGTGTTAAGAATAGTGTCAGTGAGAGGGATAGTGTCCCATCATTGGTATCAGTGGGAGGAATAGTGCCTCATCATTGGTATCAGTGGGAGGAATAGTGCCTCATCATTGGTATCAGTGGGAGGAATAGTGCCTCATCATTGGTATCAGTGGGAGGAATAGTGCCTCATCATTGGTATCAGTGGGAGGAATAGTGCCCCATCATTGGTATCAGTGGAAGGAATAGTGCCTCATCATTGGTATCAGTGGGAGGAATAGTGCCTCATCATTGGTATCAGTGGGAGGAATAGTGTCCCATCATTGGTATCAGTGGGAGGAATAGTGCCTCATCATTGGTATCAGTGGGAGGGCTAGTGCCCCATCATTGGTATCAGTGGGAGGAATAGTGTCCCATCATTGGTATCAGTGGGAGGAATAGTGTCCCATCATTGGTATCAGTGGGAGGAATAGTGTCCCATCATTGGTGTCAGTGGGAGGAATAGTGTCCCATCATTGGTATCAGTGGGAGGAATAGTGTCCCATCATTGGTGTCAGTGGGAGGAATAGTGTCCCATCATTGGTATCAGTGGGAGGAATAGTGCCAAATCATTGGTATCAGTGGGAGGAATAGTGCCCCATCATTGGTATCAGTGGGAGGAATAGTGCCCCATCATTGGTATCAGTGGGAGGAATAGTGTCCCATCATTGGGTGTCAGTGGGAGATATAGTGACCCATCATTGGTGTCAGGGGGAGAAATAGTTTTACCATCATTGCTGTCAGTGTGAAGAATAGTGCCCCATCGTTAATGTCAGTACAGGAATTATTGCCTTATTGTTGGTGTCAGTGGGAGGAATAGTGCCTCGTATCAGTAGGAGGAATCCCTGAGGGCCGGATAAAGGCAATGAAAAGGCCCCATTCGGCCCCCGGGCCTCAGTATGGAGACCACTGCATTACAAAGAAGGAACTACATTCAGCATCCTCAAAGGATACGTGACAATTCCAGCAAGCAACCAATAATCATGCCGCCTGTGCCATATGTCATAGATTTTGCCAGAAGAGACGGCAGCTCTTTCTTCGTTCTGCCATAACGTATGGAGTTCTGAAACACAAAAACAAATACAGATCACATAAGAATTTTTTGGCAGAAGGGGGTAAAACCTCAATTCCCAACATGCACTGTATAACATTAAGTTTGTGGACACCTGACCATCACACCTACCTATATGTCAATGCCTCATCTCTCAAAGGTTCTGTAGACAATTGGGCTCTTCCAACCTTGTGGTAAGAGTTTGGTGAAGACCCTTTTCTGTTCCAGCATGACTGTGCCCCCCGTGTACAAAGCCAGCACCATAAAGTTGTGGTTTGACCAGTTTGGTGTGGAGTTTACATCCAGGAAAACTGGAAGTGATGTAAGGCCATAGCTTCCGGGTTACTATATAATAGAGCTGAACAAAGCTGATCTGGTCTTTGTCTGCCTCTATGACCAGCCTGTGGAAGCACCGGCTGGTCTATCGGGTGTCCCGCTGGGACGGGGGATCCTTATAAAATCGTGGAAGGTGGTGGAGGGGGGGACGTCCCCTACCTGTCAAAGCACTCCAGCAGCTAGTTGGCCGACCATCATTTTTCTTATAAGCATCATCCCAGTACAACCAATTGAGGTCCAGTGACGTACCGGTACATTGCTGGTCAGCAAGTGGTTAAAGAGGAAGAAAACTTTGTATTAAAAATCCTCTGCCAGGCAGGGTATTTATGACCGAAGAGATCCTATTGGTCTCTTCGGTCATAAATACCCTGCCTGTCATGCGCAGCTCAGCAAACATTTACGACCCAGGTCGGTGATGTGACTCCCGTGCGCATGCGCGGGAGCGGCGTCATCGCGGCCTGGCCTAGCAAGTGGCCGAAGGCACGAGACCTGGAAGGAAACCGGGCGAAGATGGAAGCACCGGGGCCCGCTGGATCGGTCTCAGCGTTGTGCTGGGAGGACACCAAATGACAGGCAAGTCTGCCATAGTGTACTGTGCATACTAGCACATTATGGCACAACCCACCTAGGGGGCCTTGAAAAAAAAAAATAAATAAAAAAATATACAGCGGGACATTACTCCCGCCAGATAATGATACGAATAAATACAAGAGATTTGTACCCAGGTGAAGTAATAAGAAGCGATAAGCGAGCCACACCCTGACAATTAAAAGAGGGGGGAGAACCCGTTTCAGGGGTAAGAGAACACCCCTTCTTAAGAGCCTTCTAGACCTGACCTACTTTCAGCAGCAGCACACAAAGCGGTCAACTCTGCCCAATCCTAATATTGAAGTTTTGAGGTGGGCACCGACGTATAGACTTACCAACCAGCTTTTCCCCATCTCTGCCCCCTACCAGGCGGCCATAAAACAAGATGTCGCTCTGCTTCTTCTCTCCTGTTACCTGTTTATTCCATATTATGGGGAGGTGTGACACAAATCACTTGGCTCTGTTATGGCCCGTGGCCAGTGGAAATAACTTGGCATTCCGGTGGGCATATCACACAACCAGAGTCTCCAGGATATAACAGAATCTGACTCCTGGCTCAAGGTAACCCCACAATTACTGAAAGAAACACCGCCAGATAAAATGCATTACCTGTGAACCCGCCATCTGCAATGTTAAACATAAATTTAAATTTTCCGCCATCTTCTTGTTTCCCGCTTTCATCTTCTTGTTTTATACAGTTTTCTCCATTTTGTTGCTTCACGCATTCTTCTTTTTCCTCAGGTTTGTTTTCCTCTTCTGTAACAAAAAAAAAAATAAATTAAATCAGACACAATTTTGTTATTTAAAAAGGAGTTCCACCCGAGGTCCAGTCAAAAAAAAAAAATTAAAAGTCAGCAGCTACAAATACTGCAGCTGCTGACTTTTAATTGGACACTTACCTGTGCCTGGGTCCAGCGATGCGGGGGGATCGAAACCCCGCTCGTCTCCCCCTCCGTTCAGCGGCGCCGGCATTGCGACTGTGGGCGCCGGGCTGTGGCTTCACAGCCTGGCACCCACTGCGCATGCGCGAGCGGCGCCGTGATTGGCCGCTCAGTCACCTGGGACCTGTAATGGGTCCCAGATGATTGACAGGAGGGAGGGAGCAGAGCTGAGCCCTTCCTGTGCCGAGGGGGGAAGTGATGTCACCAGCCCAGGCACTGGAAGAGGCAGACTACGTGGGACCCCCTAGCAACAGGCATTTAGAGGTAAGTAAAAAAAAAAAAAATATCCAAATGTTTTTTTGTATTTTTTTTTAGGATTTTTCATGTAGTTTTTTTTTTTTTGGGTGGAACACCACTTTAAAGTGATTGTAAAGTCTCCTTTAAAAAAAGAACATGTACTTATAATTATTTAGAATTAGTGCAGCGCTGCTAATCTCACGTGAATAAATATTGATATCAAAAATGCAAAATATTATAGACCAATCATATTAAGAAATTAATAAATACAGTTACATATAATAAATCATTCTCCTATTAAATATAGTTCATATGTAAATAAGTGAAAATACTGTATATACTTGAGTATAGGCCGACCCGAATATAAGCCGCGGCAACTAATTTTACCACAAAAAACTGGGAAACATATTGACTCGAGTATAAGCCTAGGGTGGGAAAATGCAGCAGCTACTGGGTAAACAATGCCCATTTGCAGCCTAATTGTGCCCATCTGTAGGGTCACTGTGCCTATCTGTAGGGTCACTGTGCCTATCTGTAGGGTCACTGTGCCTACCTGTAGGGTCACTGTGCCTATCTGTAGGGTCACTGTGCCTATCTGTAGGGTCACTGTGCCTATCTGTAGGGTCACTGTGCCTATCTGTAGGGTCACTGTGCTTATCTGTAGGGTCACTGTGCCTATCTGTAGTGTCACTGTGCCTATCTGTAGTGTCACTGTGCCTATCTGTAGTGTCACTGTGCCTATCTGTAGGGTCACTGTGCCTATCTGTAGGGTCACTGTGCCTATCTGTAGGGTCACTGTGCCTATCTGTAGGGTCACTGTGCCTATCTGTAGTGTCACTGTGCCTATCTGTAGTGTCACTGTGCCTATCTGTAGGGTCACTGTGCCTATCTGTAGGGTCACTGTGCCTATCTGTAGGGTCACTGTGCCTATCTGTAGGGTCACTGTGCCTATCTGTAGGGTCACTGTGCCTATCTGTAGGGTCACTGTGCCTATGTGTAGCCGTACCTTTCATTACTGAAACAACATGTGTAACAGCGTGTCTTCTGTTGTGTTATGCAGTCTGTTCGGCCGTCCATTGTAACAAAGCCCCGCCTCCTCCTCGTCTCCGATAGCTGGAACTCTGATACAGTTTCCCAGCATTTTATCAGTGTTCCTCTAGCATGGACAAGGAGGAGGTGGGGCGGGGCTTTGCTACAATGGGCGGCCGAACAGACTGCATAACACAGTGGGAGACACACGCTGTTACACATGCTGCTTTAGTAATGAAAGGTACGGCTCACTCGAGTATAAGCCGGGGGGGGGGGGCCTGTTCAGCCAAAAAATATGGGCTGAAAAACTCGGCTTATACGCGAGTATGTACGGTAAACTTCTGTGAATCCTTGATTATTGATCTACTGAGGAAGCCAAATCAGAGAGGCGATACGCGTGTAGAGGGGAGGAGCCGATCCTGTGACGTCACGCAGCCACAGCGGTGAGCGAGCGGGCGCATTAGAACTGTGTTAAGCGAGTTTTTATTGAATATCCTGCAAGAGTGTTTTTATTGGGGCATTTTAATAAATATTGCAACGGAAAGCACTATGTATCCTCTTACTTGTTATTGCATCATTTTGGAGCCATATCCTAAGAGGAAATATCGAGCGGTGTTTCTGGAGTGGAGGAAGGAGAGAAGTAGCAGGGATTTGTATAGGAGAGATCATTATCACGATCCATTTGATTCTCTCGGGAGGCTGCTTATTTGAGAGTGGACACAGAGTAGCAGCTCGGATGTGGAGAAGTGAGATCATAGTGGAGTGAGAGTAAAGAAACTATCTGGTGATGGTTTTGCACATTTTAGCATTGTCTGCAGAGAACGTGAGGAGCACAGTGCTGGAAGACACATGAATTAGAATTCACAACAATCAAGGATTCACAGAAGTTTATTTCCACTTTATTTACATATGAACTATATTTAATAGGAGAATGATTTATTATATGTAATTGTATTTATTAATGACTTAATATGATTGGTCTATAATATTTTTGATACCAATATTTATTGGCCTGAGAGATTAGCAGCGCTGCACTAATTATAAATAATGATCACGCTGTATGGTGAGGTGGATTCACTAGAAGTGTACAGCAGCTGCGGACAATCGGTTTTGTACTTTTGCACAGGCTTACATAGTTTGCACTTAGCACTTTGATCGGGTGGCGCTGATTGTTTCTCATACATGTTAGACTTACCCGCTCTGTTGCATTTGGTTTTGCACAAAGCAGCCTGGATCCTCCTCTTCGGCCCCCCTGGCCCCTCCCTCCTCTTCAGTGCCCCCACAGCAAGCGGCTTGCCATGGGGGCACCCGAGCCGAGCTGCAGCTCCGTGTGTCCATTCAGAGCAATTTAAGAATAAATCGATTGATGTATTATTGATTATAGAGCTGCACGAACTTGTGTCTTTTATATCTGCCTAGAGTTTGTCTTTAAAAAGGAAACTGCTGTTTCTTTTAACGAAAATGCTAGCTGCCTGACCTCAATACTCTGAGCCACTAAGGTTAATTATTAATATTACTAAGGTTAAAATTTCAATACTGGATAGATTGACATACTCCATCAAGGTCAGTGACTCCGGCCGTAAACCCTTGGATCAACATCAAAGCTGGGTAACAAGCATTTTTAGAGAGCTCAGCAAGGACAGTCTAGTACCTTGGATTATGAGCATAATTCGTTCCAGGAGAATGCTTGTAATCCAAAGCACTCGTATATATCAAAGCGAGTTTCCCCACAGAAGTCAATGGAAACTTAGAAAATTTGTTCTACAGTGACTGCTTTTGTATGCAGTACCGCATGTGGCCAGCGGTGGAGGGTGCCGGAGACACTCGGAAACACTTGGAGACCACTCGGAGCCGCTCAGATGCACTCGGGAACGGAGTGCTTCCGAGTGGCTCAGAGTGTCACTGGCGCCCCCCGCACCTGTGGCCAAATGCGGTACTGCACACCCCATTGGCTTGAATCCTGCTGGTCTTACGAGAGACAACGCTCGCAAACCGAGTCAGGATTTAAAATAAAAATAATAGCTCGTATTGCAAAACGATCGCAAAGCGTGTTACTTGCAATACGAGGTATTACTGTAGTCCCGGTAGAGCTTTGCTGTACTAAAATGGGAAGCAGAAGGTGTCAACATTGACGCCATTTTGATGTAAAGACAGCTGGGCATACCAGACTTAGGTTCCTTGTCCTCTGTTTTGGTCTGAGTGTTGTTCAGTCCTGATTTTTCCAAGGATTTCTCTTCTTGAAGTGCTTCAGCTGCAAAAAAAGTATCAGTGTGAACTTTACATGGTATAACTGATTGGCCATGATAAAAAACAAAAATAAAAAACAATATGCTACAATTTATTTCAATGATCCATAATGGAGGTGTCTGTCCATGTTCATACATGCCTTTAGGAGTCTGCTCAGTAGAGTCCTTTTCCTCTTCTTCTTCAACACCATCTTTTACTTGCTTTTCTTTTCCTTCTACATTTTCACTTTTTTCTTCAGGTTCTTCCTTCTCCTGTTTGGTTGGCGGCTTAAAAAAAGGCATATTTCATGAAAACAACTGTCACTAGGTTAACCAAAAAAATAAAAAAATAAATAAAATTACTATATATATATATATATATATATATATATATATATATATATATATATATATATATATATATATATATATATAGGCGTATAACACGCACTTTTTTCCCCTTAAAATCAGGGGAAAATCGTGGGTGTGTGTTATACGCCGATCCCCGCCGATCCCCGCTAATTGTGAACTATCGGCGGCGATCGCCGCCGACATTCACATAGCGTGTCGTTTTAAATATGGCACCGCGGAGTTCGGAGGGACTCGGCGGAGCTGAACAAGCGCCGCCGAAATCACAGTGAGCCAAGATACACAGTCGAGTGTATTCGGCTCTTTCCGGTGCCGCTCACAGTCACGCCCAGTCCCGCCATTGGACCTGTGTTATGTCCATCATAGGGCGGGACTGGGCGGGACTATGAGCGGCGCCGGAAAGAGCCGACTACACTCGACTGTGTATCTCGGCTCACTGTGATTTCGGCGGCGCTTGTTCAGCTCCGCCAAGTCCCTCCAAACTCCGTGGCGCCATATTTAAAACTAAATGCAGCTATGTGTATGTCGGCGGCGATCATGGACACTGGGGGCAAGCATGGACACTGGGGGCAAGCATGGACACTGGGGGCAAGGCTGCACTGACCACTGGGGCAAAGCTGCACTGACAAGGCTGCACTGACAAGGCTGCACTGGGGCAAAGCTGCACTGACAAGGCTGCACTGGGGCAAAGCTGCACTGACAAGACTGCACTGACAAGACTGCACTGGGGCAAAGCTGCACTGGGGCAAAGCTGCACTGCCAAGACTGCACTGGGGCACAGCTGCACTGACAAGGCTGCAATGGACACTGGGTCAAGGCTGCACTGACACTGAAAAGGCTGCAGATGAACACTGATGAGGCTGCATTGATGGGCATTTAAATGTAAGTTTTTTTTCCTTAAACTTCCCTCCTTAAAATTTTCTCCTAAACTTGGGGTGCGTGTTATACGCCGATAAATACGGTATGTATATATATATATATATATATATATATATATATATATATATATATATATATATATATAAATGCTGAACCAGACACTCTACTACATACGTTGTGAACAAGCACGGTTCTTTTCATGTGAAACGTGTCAACTGATCATCATTGCAATTTTATCTGGCTCATGACAATAAAAAAATTTCTACAGCATCTTTTGGACTCAAGTGTGCGATCAATCTTTTCTTCTCTTCTCTACTACATACATGGTGGACCTTCCAGTCTATTCAACCCTATTGGGTAGCGGTCCACATCATCATATATAATATCACTACCTATACTCTAGATTTTACCCCGGCTCAATTTCTTCTTCACCACTCATCCATCCCCAGAAATTTGTATTTTAAGTCATTAGCCATGGATTTGGTGAACACAGGCCAGTATGTGTATCTCGGCGCGGTGAAGTTCTACTGACCCCCCCCCCAAAGCTTGCTGACACATCTGAAAAGTTGCAGAGATGGAGGAACTTATTAGCATAGCCAATGGCCACCCTTCCAAATTCACGCATGCTTGGGCTTGGTGGTCCATCTTTCTGGATTCTGAAGAGTACACTAGTCTGATGGAGGGCCCCTCTTGAAGGCCACATCCCTGGCCTTGTTCTCCTCTACATTTGTTTTGTAAAAGGTGATGGGGTTCTCACCCCTACCCCCCAAAATACACTTTTTTTTTAATTCTTTATTTCGGTTGGCCTACTGCCACAATTTGTTGTACGAGGGGAAACAAGGAAACCACCTTTCAGTTTTCACCTTTCTGGTGAAGAATCAAGAAAGGTTCCTTGCAGGAGAGAGCAGCCAACTTCAAGACCCAACATATTGTAAGTCATTTTGGCCAATAAGAAAATAAAAAAGGTAAAGGGTTCTGAGATGTTTGGGGATCTCATCAGTAAATAACGCTGTCTTAACCACTTCAGCCCCGGAAAGATTTGCCCCCTTAATGACCAGGCCATTTTTTGAGATACAGCACTGCGTCGCTTTAACTGACAATTGCGCGGTCATGCGCCGCTGCACCCAAACACAATTTATGTCCTTTTTTCCCCCACAAACAGAGCTTTCTTTTGGTGGTATTTGATCACCTCTGCGGTTTTTATTGCTTTATCGCTATAAACAAAAAGACTGACAATTTTGAGAAAAAAAAAAAAAAAAAAACAGTATTTTTTACTTTTGGCTATAATACATATTCAACTTTAAAAAAAAAAAAAATTTTCCATCAGTTTAGGCCAATATGTATTCTTCTATATTTTTTTGGTAAAAAAAAAAAAAAAAAAATGCAATAAGTGTATATTGATTGGTTTGCGCAAAAGTTATAGCGATTACAAAATAGCGGATATATTTATGGCAATTTTATTATTTATTTTTTTATTACTATTGGCGGATAGCTGCAATTTTTAGCGGGACTGCGACATTGCGGTGGACAGATCGGACACTTTTTTGGGACCAGTGACATTTATAAAGTGATCGGAGCTAAAAATAGCCACTATTACTGTGTAAATGTCACTGGCAGGGAAGGGGTTAACACTGGAGGGCGATCAAGGGGTTAAGTGTGTCCTAGGGAGGTGTTTCTAACTGTGGGTGCAGTGTACTGACAGGGAATAGAGAGACATCGCTGTTCCTAATTACTAGGAACAGCAGATCTCTCTCCTCTCCCTGACAGAATGGGGATCAGTCTGTTTACTTTGACAGATCCCCCGTTCTGTCTCTCTCAGGACCGATCGCGGATGCTCGGCAGACATTGCGGCTGCATGCATTGGCTCCTACGTCATGCGCACCTGCTAAGGCTATTTAAAGGGCCACCATACAGCTACGGCGATTTGCGCAAGACAGCCAACCTGCCGCCGTATAACCACAGTGGCTGGTCGGCTAGTATTAAAGTGGTTGTAAAGGTTGTTTTTTTTTCTTTGCTTAAATAACATGTTATACTTGCCTGCTCTGTGCAACGGTTTTTCACAGAGCGGGCTCAATCCTCCTTTTGTCTGGGGTCCCCCGGCGGCGCTCCTGGCTCCCCCTCTTCAGTGAGTGCTCCCACGGAGAGCCGATTTCCATATGGGGCACCCGTGCGGGCGCGCTCCCGAGTCCTGCTGCTACATCCATTGACACAGACAGCAGGACTCGGCCCCGCCCCTGGGTCACTGGATTTGATTGACAGCAGCGGGAGCCATCGGCTCCTGTTGCTATCAATCTATCCAATGAGTACCCGAGACAGCGGCTGGAGGTGCTGGGCTCGTGCTAGTCACTGGAACGATCGGGTTCAGGTAAGAAAAAGGGGGGGGGGTCTGGGGGGGCCTCTGCAGCACAAAAGGTTTTTTTGCCTTAATGCATTAAATGCATTAAGGTAAAAAAAACACAAGATTTTACAACTCTTTTAATTTTTTTGAGTGTATTTACCCCAGTTACTGAGTAGAGAAGATTAAATATCCAAATTCAAAATCGCTGGACCTTCGGGCAGGACCGGCAGACATGAAGCATATTCCTCCTGCCCGCACCCTCTGAAAGGCAAGGCATCGGTAGATTTTAGCCGGCCTTGCCAGAATGAGATACCAACGGGACAACACTTTGTAATTCGCCTCCACCAAGGAAGTATTAAAAATTCCCCCTGGGCACCATGATCGACCACTGGGTCCACTCATCCTCCTCTATGACCTCACCCATCTCTGACTCCCAGGCTGTTGGGTAGGAAAGTTTGCTGACTTGGCATGAAAATAGAGTGTACAACTCTGAGATACTCTGTGTCCGAAGGCCATGTAGGCACTAAATCTCGTAGAAGGCCCTGGAAGATATATCCACTTGGTTCTTAGAATAAAGAACACCATTCTTGTGGCGTAACATCATCGTTCACAATTATGAAAAAAAAAAACTGGGCTAACTTTACTGTTTAGTTTTTTTTTTAAATTAATTAAAGTGTATTTTTTCCCAAAAAAATGCATTTGAAAGACCGCTGCGCAAATACAGTGTGACATAAAATATTGCAACGACTGCTAATTTAGTCTCTAGTGTCTCTGCTAAAAAAAAATATATATTATATATATATATATATATATATATATATATATATAAAAATACAGATTTTAACTTGTAAGCAACAAGTGCCAGAAATAGGCTTCATCAAGTGGTTAAACTGCCCTCATTTAGGCTCCGTTCACATCTTGACGTATGGTGGGCGACAATCGCTGTAAAATCATGCAAATAGAATCACGGGATGCCCGCCGCCCAAAAGAAACTCATGTATTTCTTTTGGGCGACAGGTGTCCTGCGATTCTTTTTGCGCGATTTTACCGCAATTGTCGCCTGACAAATCGCGGGAAAAATTGTGTCACATTTGGGGTGCTATTGAAACTGACGGACAACACACGGGGAACACACGGGCATCTTGCGATTTGCCGTAGGGAAGCTCAGGCAGAGAGTTCTTCCCTTTGATCTAAAAGAACTAAAAGATACTTTGTATCTCTTCTCTTCTCTATCTCTCAACTCTAAGGAATGTTGATAAACATTTGTAGTTTTTTTTTTTTTTTTTGACAGCTCGGCTCTGCACTGTTTATATAGAATCGCGGAAATGGCCGATTCGGATCTTGAGGAGGATTGAATTGAGATTGCGATTTTTTTAACAATTAATCGTGCAGCTCTGGTAAAGAGGGGGGGCCACCGGAGTATGTGGTGACTTCAAGGGGTATAGTTTGCACACTGTGTCCCAAAGATGAAGGGACTGTGACAGAGAGGGACCTAAAATGACTTTATGTTCCCTAGGAGAGAGCCATAGAAGAAGGTATATGGTGAGCAGAGCACAAGATTGGAAATAATACTAAATTCTGTTCAAAGTTCAAGGAAGTTGAGACTTTAAATGAAACAACTGGGTAGTGGAGGTATATGCATATTATTATAATTTATTTGAGTAGCATAAATACATGATTCATCTTGTATATAACAGAGCTTGCATAGGACCTGAACATGATGTATAAAAAGATGTATAAAAGTACATACAGACAACGTATGAATAAGGTAGTGAACATATATATAATAATGGCAAAAAGCCCAATACTGGTACATGCGTCCACATGGTATAAATGTATTCATCGATGAGTATATAGATAAAATCAAAGAATAAGAATGGTAAAATAGGTAAGTATCAGTCCATATAAGGTGTAGTTGTGGCATCAGATGTAGCTTGACGCGTTTCGTGGGTTTTCCCACTCGTCAGGAGCAGATGCAATAGACATATCTATGGATTATATATAAATAAAGATGGAATGAGTCACTCTAAATAGAATTCATTTGTATTATTTTAGATGTATAAAACTAGTAATCCGTCCACACTCACCCATTCAGACAGCAAATGCAATGCGGGGCAGTCAGCATAGGGGTGGCCGGAGTGTAGACTCGGCTCAGGTGCGCTACTCTCCCCCTCATTGGTTCACTGACGTGGCGTTGGCGGCATAAATTCATCCCCCCAGTGTAGTGAGCTGCTCATTATGAACAGTCTCCATCTGGGGTCCCTACACACCAGCTGTATCGGCTTGCTGGTTGGTGTTTTGATACAACGTTGGGGTAAGGCACTTACCTGTTTCCGTTTTGCTCTTTATTTTCCTTTTTCCTCTCTCCACCCTCTTGTTGTCTGATGCGGTTTTCACATTATTATTCCTTCCACGTGGCAACCTTTTATTTTCAATTAATCCCTCCACATTTATACAATCATTTATCACTCCTAGATTTAGCCCCTTTCTTTCTTCAAACTCTTAGCAGCACTGAACCTTCACCTCTTTCCCCTCTGACACACACTGGGTTCATTATCTATATACCATTACTTTTAATTATATTATAATTACATTTTTATACTATACATACATTTTGATAATTGTTCCCAGATGGTCCTTTATGGAATATACACTGTGGTTTGTTATATGGATACTTCAGTCCCACCATACACGTCCCCTACTGCCTGACGTTGCTTCTATGAAATATGCCGCCTCAGCTCCCGTGGGGGAGCCATGTCCTCTGCCACCCCTATGCTGACTGCCCCGCATTGCATTTGCTGTCTGAATGGGTGAGTGCGGACGGATTACTAGTTTTATACATCTAAAATAATACAAATGAATTCTATTTACAGTGACTCATTCCATCTTTATTTATATATACTCCATAGATATGTCTATTGCATCTGCTCCTGACGAGTGGGAAAACCCACGAAACGCGTCAAGCTACATCTGATGCCACAACTACACCTTACATGGACTGATACTTACCTATTTTACCATTCTTATTCTTTGATTTTATCTATATACTCATCGATGAATACATTTATACCATGTGGACGCATGTACCAGTATTGGGCTTTTTTCCATTATTATATATATGTTCACTACCTTATTCATACGTTGTCTGTATGTACTTTTATACATCTTTTTATACATCATGTTCAGGTCCTATGCAAGCTCTGTTATATACAAGATGAATCATGTATTTATGCTACTCAAATAAATTATAATAATATGCATATACCTCCACTACCCAGTTGTTTCATTTAAAGTCCCAACTTCCTTGAACTTTGAACCAAATTATCGGGATGGAGGTACCTTCGGGTGCTTCATCTAAAGTCCCAACCCCCCTCTTTATTTACTAATACTAAATTCTGGGGAGAACTGTCATCTTGATCGCCGCTATTGTACCCAACCAGGAAAGATCACCGCTATTGTACCCAACCAGGAAAGATCGCCGCTATTGTACCCAACCAGGAAAGATCACCGCTATTGTACCCAACCAGGAAAGATCACCGCTATTCTACCCAACCAGGAAACATCGCCGCTATTCTACTCAACCAGGAAACATCGCCGCTATTCTACCCAACCAGGAAAGATCACCGCTATTCTACCCAACCAGGAAACATCGCCGCTATTCTACCCAACCAGGAAACATCGCCGCTATTCTACCCAACCAGGAAACATCGCCGCTATTCTACCCAACCAGGAAACATCGCCGCTATTCTACCCAACGAGGAAAGATCGCCGCTATTCTACCCAACCAGGAAAGAGTGTACAGTCAGGTCCATAAATATTGGGACATCGAAACAATTCTAATTTTGGCTTTTTGGCTCTATACACCACCACAATGGATTTGAAATGAAACAAACAAGATGTGCTTTAACTGCAGACTTTCAGCTTTAATTTGAGGGTATTTACATCCAAATCAGGTGAACGGTGTAGGAATTACATCAGTTTGTATATGTGCCTCCTACTTTTTAAGGGACCAAAAGTAATGGGACAGATTAACAATCATCCATCAAACTTTCACTTTTTAATACTTAGTTGCAAATCCTTTGCAGTCAATTACAGCCTGAAGTCTGGAACGCATAGACATCACCAGACGCTGGGTTTCATCCCTGGTGATGCTCTGCCAGGCCTCTACTGCAACTGTCTTCAGTTCCTGCTTGTTCTTGGGGCATTTTCCCTTCAGTTTTGTCTTCAGCAAGTGAAATGCATGCTCAATCGGGTTCAGGTCAGGTGATTGACTTGGCCATTGCATAACATTCCACTTCTTTCCCTTAAAAATCTCTTTGGTTGCTTTCGCAGTATGCTTCGGGTCATTGTCCATCTGCACTGTGAAAAGCCGTCCAATGAGTTCTGAAGCATTTTTCTGAATATGAGCAGATAATATTCCCCGAAACACTTCATAATTCATCCTGCTGCTTTTGTCAGCAGTCACATCATCAATAAATACAAGAGAACCAGTTCCATTGGCAGCCATTCATGCCCACGCCATGACACTACCACCACCATGCTTCACTGATGAGGTGATATGCTTTGGATCATGAGCAGTTCCTTTCCTTCTCCATACTCTTCTCTTCCCATCACTCTGGTACAAGTTGATCTTGGTCTCATCTGTCCATAGGATGTTGTTCCAGAACTGTGAAGGCTTTTTTAGATGTTGTTTGGCAAACTCTAATCTGACCTTCCTGTTTTTGAGGCTCACCAATGGTTTACATCTTGTGGTGAACCCTCTGTATTCACTCTGGTGAAGTCTTCTTTTGATTGTTGACTTTGACACACATACACCTACCTCCTGGAGAGTGTTCTTGATCTGGCCAACTGTTGTGAAGGGGGTTTTCTTCACCAGGGAAAGAATTCTTCGGTCATCCACCACAGTTGTTTTCCGTGGTCTTCCGGGTCTTTTGGTGTTGCTGATCTCACAGGTGTGTTCTTTCTTTTTAAGGATGTTCCAAACAGTTGATTTGGCCACACCTAATGTTTTTGCTATCTCTCTGATGGGTTTGTTTTGTTTTTTCAGCCTAATGATGGCTTGCTTCACTGATAGTGAGAGCTCTTTGGATCTCATATTGAGAGTTGACAGCAATAGATTCCAAATGCAAATAGCACACTTGAAATGAACTCTGGACCTTTTATCTGCTCCTTGTAAATGGGATAATGAGGGAATAACACACACCTGGCCATGGAACAGCTGAGCAGCCAATTGTCCCATTACTTTTCGTCCCTTAAAAAGTGCGAGGCACATATACAAACCATTGTAATTCCTACACCGTTCACCTGATTTGGATGTTAATACCCTCAAATTAAAGCTGAAAGTCTGCAGTTAAAGCACATCTTGTTCGTTTAATTTCAAATCCATTGTGGTGGTGTATAGAGCCAAAAAGTTTAGAATTGTGTTGATGTCCCAATATTTATGGACCTGACTGACTAAGTGTGCCAGTTCAGTCAAATTCAATAGAGGAATAAAGGGGAACATAATTAGCCCGGTATAGCAAAGAAACATTGGTGTTAAACTTCATGCTGAGATAAGGGAGGAGTGCATGTGTGCACCATTCTTTAGACTGAGTTCACACCTACCTAATACCCATGCGGCTCCCAGCAGGGGCCCTGTGCGTCACCGTTCCAGCCTGAATTTTTGGCTGAATTTGGACCTGAAAACAGACCAAAAGACGCACAGGGCTCCTGTGCAATTTCACACTGAGGCTATGTGAACCGGCTCCATAGAGAGCCGGTCAAAATCTCTTGCTATTGCGAATTGGATCCCGCTTCCAAGTCGCAATAGTGTGAACCCAGCCTTAAGGACTTTTTTCCCCCCTTTATTGTCACCTGGTGGTCCTGCCAGTAGCACACTTCCTGTCCTAGAGTGACATATGCTCATTCATTGTACTGTACCAATGGAGGAGCAGCGTGGTCACCCCAAAGGGAAGGAAGTGATTTAGGACTGCAAAACACCTCTCCCTCTCCTCTTCGTCACAGCATAGGAGGGACTGTCCATAGAGAGCTGGGCACCACTCTAACTGATAACAGGTGGTACAGGACAATACCAGCTCACAAGAGTGTTGACAGATCAAAAGGAATATAACAAAACACGTTGGATGGTACATTTAACAGACTGAAAAAAGAGCAAATAAAAGAAACTCGTTGCTAGTGTTTACATGCACTTTAAAATAATCGATCAAAAGAAAATATGCAAGCACCTTCCTATATAATACATTATTGCGTGAAAAATAGAATTCGAAAAGACAGAAGCAAAATGTGGACATCAGCTAATCTGGTTCTGTACAAAAAGAAATGGAATTTATTTACACACTATTACATTATAAAAGCATTACCGCTAAATGGACTAGGTATGGTAAATGGATGGCTTTTATCCCGGGATTACTTCACAAGGTTGTTTTTTTTACATCCAACATGATGTCTAAATGGCTTCAAATTACAATTTAGTCTAAAAGGAATGGACACTAAGTGCGCTCTACAGATGAGATGGGTTGTATAGAGTTTGAATTGTCATCACTTCTATCAGAAATTGTTTTTCTTTATTTGATTATTGTATAAATGGGTTTAACATTAAAACGTACATATACAGATAGGCCATCAGGTATGTCAGTATGTTCTCCACGGGTGCAGGTACCACCATATGCTGGCAAAGAGATTTGTTATTAGCCAAACCCTCTTCTGTGCTCCACCCAAAAATCTGAATGAGTTCTGACCAATTGTCACTGCTCTGTGCAACAAAAAACTAAGGCTCCATTCACATTAGCGTGTCTTTGATGCGACTTTTAGTGCTATTTTGATCCGACTTCCCATTCCATGGATCAAAGTTGCATCAAAAAGTTGCTCCAAAGTAGCGCAGGCACCTTTTCAAAGTTGCTGCGCCTTTAACCACCAACATTTGGTCATAAAGTATACATCATTTGATAAATGATGGGAGTGTTTTGAAGGGAACAATGGATATCTCACCAGAGGCTCTGACTGCTGTATGGACTTCTGATCCGTGCTCTCCACTTCCTCAGATAAAGATGGCGTCTCACTTTTTTCTAGAAATAAAATAAAATAATACAATTCAGATGTAACTGTTACACAGCAAACTATAGAAACAGTTTTGCTTAAATCATTTCTGCCCTAAAGTTTTCCTACTGACTAAACATTTGAGGTCACTTTGAAAGCCTAGGGGTAGACATAACTAACTGCAGACGTATAACTCACTCTGTCCCTGCACGAGGCTCCTTGTAACATTCACACATATATGGATCACCCATAACAATATGACCACTGGCAGGTAAAGTGAATAACATTGATTATCTCATTACAATGGCATCTGAAAGTAGGTGGAATATATTAGGCAGCAAGTCAACATGTTGTTCCTGAAGTTATGCGATGAAAGAAGAAGAAATGGGCAAGCATAAAGATTTGAGCGGCTTTGACAAGAACCAAAATTGTAATGGCCAGACGATTGGGTCCAAAAACTGAAGCTCTTGTGGGATTTTCCCGGTCTGCAGTGGTCAGGACCAACCAAGAGGGGTACAAGGAAGGAAAAGCAAGGAACTGGTGACAGGGTAATAATGGATGGCCAAGGTTCATTGATGTTGGTAGGGGGGGGGGGGTTCATTGATGGAGGTGGGGAGGGGAAGGCTCATTGATGAAGGTGGGGAGGGAAGGCTCATTGATGAAGGTGGGGAGGGAAGGCTCATTGATGGAGGTGGGGAGGGAAGGCTCATTGATGGAGGTGGGGAGGGAAGGCTCATTGATGGAGGTGGGGAGGGAAGGCTCATTGATGGAGGTGGGGAGGGAAGGCTCATTGATGGAGGTGGGGTGGGAGGCTCATTGATGAAGGTGGGGAGGGAAGGCTCATTGATGGAGGTGGGGTTGGGTTAATTGATGGAGGTGGGGAGGGAAGGCTCATTGATGGAGGTGGGGAGGGAAGGCTCATTGATGGAGGTGGGGTTGGGTTAATTGATGGAGGTGGGGAGGGAAGGCTCATTGATGGAGGTGGGGAGGGAAGGCTCATTGATGGAGGTGGGGGGGGGGGCTCATGGATGGAGGTGGGGAGGGAAGGCTCATTGATGGAGGTGGGGGGGGGGGCTCATGGATAGAGGTGGGGAGGGAAGGCTCATTGATGGAGGTGGGGAGGGAAGGCTCATTGATGGAGGTGGGGAGGGAAGGCTCATTGATGGAGGTGGGGAGGGAAGGCTCATTGATGGAGGTGGGGTTGGGTTAATTGATGGAGGTGGGGAGGGAAGGCTCATTGATGGAGGTGGGGAGGGAAGGCTCATTGATGGAGGTGGGGGGGGGCTCATGGATGGAGGTGGGGAGGGAAGGCTCATGGATAGAGGTGGGGAGGGAAGGCTCATTGATGGAGGTGGGGAGGGAAGGCTCATTGTTGGAGGTGGGGAGGGAAGGCTCATTGATGGAGGTGGGGAGGGAAGGCTCATTGATGGAGGTGGGGAGGGAAGGCTCATTGATGGAGGTGAGGAGGGAAAGCTCATGGATGGAGGCGGGGAGGGAAGGCTCATTGATGGAGGCGGGAAGGGAAGGCTCATTGATGGAGGTGGGGAGGGAAGGCTCATTGATGGAGGTGGGGAGGGAAGGCTCATTGATGGAGGTGGGGAGGGAAGGCTCATTGATGGAGGTGGGGAGGGAAGGCTCATTGATGGAGGCGGGGGGAGGGAAGGCTCATTGATGGAGGCGGGGAGAGGGAAGGCTCATTGATGGAGATGGGGAGCAAAAGCTCATTGATGGAGGTGGGGAGGGAAAGCTCATTAATTACATACACATGAACTTTAATGGCCTCCCAGTCTTAGTCCGTAGGGTTCAATATTCAGTTGGCCCACCCTTTGCAGCTATAACAGCTTCAACTTTTCTGGGAAGGCCGTCCACAAGGTTTTGGAGTATATCTATGGGAAGGTTTGACCATTCTTCCAGACGCTCATTTGTGAGGTCAGGCACTGATGTTGGACGAGAAGGCCTGGCTCGCAGTCTCCGCTCTAATTCCTCCCAAAGGTGTTCTATCAGGTTGAGGTTAGGACTCTGTGCAGGCCAGTCAAGGTTCTCCACCCCAAACTCGCTCATCCATGTCTTTATGGACCTTGCTGTTTTATGTGGCCCTCAGACCCAGGGCTTTGTTTCACCCAGGATGTAGCGGAACTCTGTTCTGCCACCTCTGGCTCTCGCCTCCGCTCCCAACACACCACCGTTACTTGTAAACACAGAAGACTTCCTTCAGCTTTCCTCTTGGCTGCTCGCACAGATCCCTGCCTGCTCTGCACTCACAGCGGAGACAAGGGAGATGCAGATGAAGGTGCAGTGTGGTCAAAGGTTGGATGGGGCATCACGTAGTAGGCTGCACTGTGATCCCCATCTGTGCCTGAGTGCACAGATGCCGTCCAATGACAACTAGATCTGGGCTGCGCAGGTGAGATGAGGGCTGTGAGGGGAAATGTGTGCAGAGGTGGGGTAGGGTCGGTGCAGAGGTCTGAACCAAGGAGGAGTGGAAGTGAGATGTGGACAGCCTGTGAAAGAGCGCTGAACCCTGCACTTTGTACATAGCACACTCCTAAACCATGCAATCTGTATGTAGCGCACGCCTCCACCCTGCACTCTGTGCATAGGACATCTCTGAAACCGCACTGTACATAGCGCATCCCTGAACTCCGCACATAACACACTTCTGGTAGTTATTGCTGCTTTAAGATCCTCTCACTGCTACTGAAATTTGGCCACACCCACCGTTTGATGCGGTTTAGCGTGGGGGCGAGGTTGAGTACCTGCACCTATCCCTTCAGGAAAAATGTATATAGTCTTACAGAAACAACCGGAACTATTATTGGAACCATAAAGCTGATGCGGCCCACAATGAAATTGAATTTGACTCCCTTGACCTATGGGCCGCCTAACTGCTCAGCTACCGGCAACACTTTTTTCCAGAACATAGCTGACCCATTTAGCCTACCAAATGTCTTGAAAGGCAGAACGAAGAGTGTGTACCTGAAAAAGCCACAGCACCTGGCTGTATTGGAGCGGGACTGGCTGGAACCGGCGTGGTAGGATCTGAAGAACCCGTGTCAAAACATTTCCTGTTCTCTGTCCCCTCTGGAATCATATCCGGGGTGCTGTACTTGCCATTGACCTGTTCAAATTCCTGGACCTTAGAACAAAAAAAAAAAGTAATGAGAACACAATTTAATCTATACCTTCTTTTCTGTAATTTTCTGCTACAACAGGTAACACAGCCACAGCTTTTTGTAAATTAATTTGTACACATTGACGTCACATAAAGGGATCGTACATTAGCTGGGTGACGTCACATTAAAGGGATTGTACATTAGCTGGGTGATGTCACATAAAGGGATTGTACATTAGCTTGGTGAAGTCACATAAAGGGATTGTACATTAACTTGGTGACATCACATAAAGGGATTGTACATTAACTTGGTGACGTCACATAAAGGGATTGTACATTAACTTGGTGACGTCACATAAAGGGATTGTACATTAAC
This sequence comes from Lithobates septentrionalis, assembly GCA_037952835.1. NCBI lineage: Eukaryota > Metazoa > Chordata > Amphibia > Anura > Ranidae > Lithobates > Lithobates septentrionalis. The sequence continues at coordinate 172,684 of JBBDGP010004538.1, read as the reverse complement.
TTGGTGACGTCACATAAAGGGATTATACATTAACTTGGTGACGTCACATAAAGGGATTTAACATTAGCTTGGCGACGTCACATAAAGGGATTATACATTAACTTGGTGACGTCACATAAAGGGATTGTACATTAGCTTGGTGAAGTCACATAAAGGGATTGTATATTAACTTGGTGACGTCACATAAAGGGATTGTACATTAACTTGGTGACGTCACATAAAGGGATTGTACATTAGCTTGGTGACGTCACATAAAGGGATTGTACATTAACTTGGTGACGTCACATAAAGGGATTGTACATTAGCTTGGTGACGTCACATAAAGGGATTGTACATTAACTTGGTGACGTCACATAAAGGGATTGCACATTAGCTTGGTGACGTTACATAAAGGGATTGTGCATTAGTATTGATTTTTTATTTATTTTTTATGTCTGAAAGGAGATGGACTTAATTTACATTATTTGGTGAATGTATGTAAATTATTTTAAAGCCTTTGTTTTCAGTATAGTTTGTGATTATACAGTATATGGGAATGGAGGTGGTCATGTTTGCTTACTACATATGGTGATGCTTCCTTATTTGCAGTGTTACACAATGGCTGTGCACTTATTGCTCCGTCTCACAAAAGGAAGCCTACGAGTCTGTCGATCCTGGGAAGAGCTCGGTTTGTGTATCCGTTTTGCATATATATTATTTTGGGTATAAATTATTGAGTATTTTTGTACTGAATACAATGCACACCCAGATATCTTATCTCAACAGCTGGGATATTGGAGTGTAACACACAGCTCCCTCTAGTGGCTAATCTACACATTTCTACATTTAATACAATAAATGGAAGGGCAAGCATATAAAAGAACAGCAAAAAGTCACATCACAAATTTACTTTAAAGCGGCTGTAAACACTTCCATATACCTAGTGCAGTGACTCTGCAGCCTTCTCTTCTCTACAGCCATTCAAAGCCCACAAGTTATAAGGCTTCTCTGAGAGTTCAGAAAAAAAGGGAGCGGAGAGCTGAAGTTACACTCAGTGAAGGGAGCTCTGAGAGCTGATTGGAGGGAAGGGACGCATCCACTTTCACACAGGAACAGAGCTGAGGCTGTCAATCAGCTGGGGGGTCCCTCCCCTGTCACCATTTATCTCTCGGTGTCAGGAAAAATTGTCAGAAGTGGCTCATGCAGATAGCAGAGGAAGGAGGCAGCAGACAGAAATGACACTTAGGGGTTGATTTACTAAAACAGGAGAGTGCAAAATCTGGTGCAGCTGTGCATGGTAGCCAATCAGCTTCTAACTTCAGCTTGTTCAATTAAGCTCTGCGCTCTCCAGTTTTAGTAAATCAACCCCTTAGTGCTCCTAATTGAGACACACTATAGAGGAATATGCTTTGTTCATATTTCATGTCTGAGGTTTACAACCACTTTAAAAGGATCCTGTGCTTTTTCCATGCTTGGCAAAAATAGGTGTACTTCAATGAAAGTCCCGCCTGCACTGGTGTTTAGCAAGTGGACACTCAGTTACTAAGTGATATTACATGGGGGCGCGAAGCTCCAATCAGAGCAAGGCTACCTTTCTTCACTACCATGGGCAAACAGCAGCAGAAGAGAAGGTGCAATTAGGCAACTATGTGGTCTGGCATTAAAGTGAACCTGTTGCTTTGTCCTGCATGGGCAAACATTGGCTAAAGTTACCCTAAATATAGTGATAATGCAAACTACGTGTTTACTGAAAATATACCAGATGTTCCCTAAACTGGCACGTCACATGCCCAATAGGCTGAAACTGTGTTCATGATTTGGTAGCCTGGATCAGCCAAGGCCATGTGATGGTTTACAGGCCTTCAATATAATTCTGTTATTTATCCAAGAAGACAATTTTCCTATATATATATATATATATATATATGTATTTTTGACTTACCGTAAAATTCATTTCTCCGAGTTCATTGACAGACACAGCGCTCCATTATTCAGAACCATAGGGTTATATCGCCCCCTACAGGAGTAGGACACTAGGCAGAAAAGACTTGGCTAAGCCTATGGGCAGTCCTAGTTGGTATACACCCCCCTCTCTGCTATAGGCCTTCAGTTTAGTAACAAGCAGTGTCAGAAGTATGAAAACTCCTTAGAGGGTTGGGTGCTGTGTCTGTCAATGAACTCAGAGAAATGGATTTTACGATAAGTCAAAAATCCAATTTTTCTCTTTCGTTCATTGACAGACACAGCGCTCCATTATTCAGAACCATAGGGACGTCCCAAAGCAGTGCCAAACATGAGGGGTGGGACAACGAAAAATCCCAAGGCTAACACAAGAGCCAACCGGGTAACAGGAGCTCAACACAGAACAACCGGAGCCCAACCTGAACAATACACCCTCAAGAGGGTAGAGACCCTCTAAACAGCGGCCTGCAAAACCTCGCGGCCAAAAGAAGCATCCTCAGATGCCAGCACATCCACTTTGTAGAATTTTTTGAAAGCGTACACCGACGACCAAGTGGCCGCCTTGGAAACTAGCGCAGCTGACGCCTGATGATGGAAGGCCCAAGAAGCAGCAAGCAGTCAAGTAGAATACGCCGTAACAGGGAAAGGAGGAACCCAACCCCTGATAGAATAGGCCAGAGTCATCGTCTGTCATCTAGAAAAGGTCGCAGACCCTTTTTTGGCCCATCCGTGATCACAAACAGTGAGTCTGATCTCCAAAAAGACCCTGTGGCTGCCAAATACACCCGAATCGCCCGAACACATCCAGGGCATGTAAGGTAAATCCCTTAGGATAGTTTGACCTGGGACACAGGGAAGACAAGTGCCCTTAGTCAAATGGAAATCAGAGGAGGGAACCACGGACAAGGATGAAGAACCACCACATCTTTGTGGATCACCAGGTAAGATGTATGACAAGATAACGCCTACAGTTCCAACACTCTGTGAGCAGAGGTGATAGCCACCAAAAAAGCCACCTTCTGGGACAGAGTAAGCAAAGGAACCTCCCGAACATTTTCAAAGAGAGGCTACTGTAGAACCGAACGCACCAAGGGCAGATCCCATGGCGGTAGAAGAGACCGCACCGGTGGAGGCCGATGTTGAACACCTTGATTAAAAGTACGCACCAGGGAGTGCAAGGCCAGAGGACGCCAAAGAAAACCGCAAAGGCCGACATCTGACCCTTGATGGTACTCAAGGCCAAGTTCTGCTCAACCCCCCCCGTGAAGGAAGGTCGAAATCCGAGCCACTGAGAAAGAACCAGGGTAAATGCCAAGCGCCTCACACCAGGATATGTATGCTATCCACGTCCGATGGTAAATCTTCCTAGAGGAAGACTTCCTAGCCCTCAGCAGTGTCGTAAATTCAGTACCTGGCTCATAACAGCCAGGCCTTCAAAATCAACGACTAAAGCAGGATGGAAGATTGGCCCTTGGTACAGTAGATCCTCCCTGAGAGGCAGTCGCCAAGGGACATTGGCGGCCAAGCGCACCAGGTCAATGTACCAAATCCAACAAAGCCATCCGGGCCAACTAGAATGACCGGAATCCCTTCTGCCTTGATCCTGTGCAAAAGCCGCGGCAGAAGCTTGAGAGGAGAGGCGTAGATCCGACTATAATGGCCCCACCAGAGCCTCTGTGGTGTCCACCAGAGGATCCCGTGACCTTGCTAGAAAACTCAGTACCGTTCTGTTAAGCCGGGACGCCAACAGATCTCCCTCAGGAGTGCCCCATCGGAGACATATCCGATGCAACAAGTCCTGGTGAAGGGACCACCCCATGGACCAACACTAGACGGCTGTCAGTTTTCCACTCCTAGAATGCATACGGCGGAGAGGCTACTGTCAGGGCTGCCAACACATTTTGTTCCACCCTGGTTATTGACACAGGCCACCACCGTGACATTGTCTGACTGGATATGTAGCAGGAGCCCCTGAAGTCGACCCATCCATGATCCATACATAGTCTGATAGCACAAAGTCCCAGAATATTGATCGGCAGTCTGGATTCCTCCAGCGTCCAATGACCCTGAGCAGAACCCAGTCCCAGGCCACATCCCCACCCAGACAGACGGGCATTGGTGGTGACCACTGTCCAATACAAGAGGAGAAAGGATGTGCCCTGCCGAAATACTGGAGAGCAAAGCCACCAGACCAGGGACCCCCTGGTTTCCTGGCTCAACCAAATCAGATAGATCAGAGACCTCGGGCACTTGTCCCATTACGCCAGGGTCTCCCTTGAAGGGAGCTCGGTACGGAACCGCTTGGGAGAGAGTAGATACCATCAGGCCCAACACCCACATGCAGGACTGCAGGGAGGGCCACCTGCGAGACAACAGTAGCTGAAGCGCAGCATGCAACTTCTGGAGTTTGCCCAGAAGAAGAAACACTCTGGCCAGAGATGAAGCCAGAGTCAGGCCCAGATAATCTAATTTTCTGGAAGGAGCCGGAGCAGACTTGAGGTACGACCTAGCACATAGGCAGTTGATTGTAGAGAAAAAAAAGAAGTAGTTTAAAAAGCAAAAACAAAAAATTGCCAGGACTAGAGATCCCGGCAGGGAACTAGGTCCTTACTCCTGTCTAGGCAGAAAAAAAAACTGAAGGCCTATAGCAGAGAGGGGGGTGTAAACCACCTAGGACTGACCACAGGCGTAGCCAAGTCTTTTTTCTGCCTAGTGTCCTACTCCTGTAGGGGGCGATATTACCCTATGGTTCTGAATAATGGAATGCTGTGTCTGTCAATTAACGAAAGAAATATATATATAAAAAAATATATATAGATATATATTTCCTGAATGCCCATAATAGTACTCAAGTGGAGTAAAAAAAATAAAGTGGAACTAAACCTTCAGTAAAAACAAAATTGCAAGCAGACGGTTTTGTGTGGAGTGTCTCTTCAAAAATAAAAACAAAAAAAACATTCCGCCTAGATCCCTGACCGATTGCTGGCTATGCCTCTCTGTGCGTCGCTGAAAGCCTGAGCCAGCCGCAGGGACGATCCTGGCCGGGGTGCACGGGTTGCAGTGCACCCAGGCGCCACAGAGGTGGGGGCGCTGAAGCGCCAGAGTGCTCCCCTCCTCCTCTCCTTGTCCGTAGCGTAGGCGGCTCTTTCCGCCGGTCACCGCCGCTGTGTCTCTTGCCGAAGCCCATCCCCCCTCCCTTCTCCTGTCAGAGGAGGAGAGTGGAAACAGCTGGAGATCGGAGCGGCTGTGTCTCTGTGTGCAGAGAGACCAGCCGCGCAGTGACGTCGGGGGGGGGGGGGTCCGTTCCTAACGTTTTCCGGCTCTCCTCCTCCTGTGTAACTCCCGCCTGCTGCCCAAGCCTGACACACTCTGTTCTCCACCCGGGTGGCGCGGCTGCACACTGTCCTCTCCTCTCCAGCTGCCGCCCGGGTGTTTTTTAATTAGCTCAATGGAGAGGGGGCTGGTTTGTCAGGGGTCTATATTAATGGAGGGGGGTTTGTCCTGGGGGGTCTATACTAATGAAGGGGGGTTGTCCTGGGGGGTCTATACTAATGAAGGGGGGGTTGTCCTGGGGGGGTCTATACTAATGAAGGGGGGGTTGTCCTGGGGGGGTCTATACTAATGAAGGGGGGGTTGTCCTGGGGGGGGTCTATACTAATGAAGGGGGGGTTGTCCTGGGGGGTCTAAACTAATGAAGGGGGGGTTGTCCTGGGGGGGAGGTCTATACTAATGAAGGGGTGGTTGTCCTGGGGGGTCTATACTAATGAAGGGGGGGTTTGTCCTGGGGGGTCTATACTAATGGGGGAGTTTGTCCTGGGGGGGTCTGTACTAATGGAGGGGGGGTGGTTTGTTCTAGGGGGTCTGTACTAATGGAGGGGGTGGTTTGTCCAGGGGGGTTTATACTAATGGAGGGGGGGTGGTTTGTCCAGGGGGGGTCTATACTAATGGAAGGGGGGTGGTTTGTCCTGGGGGGGTCTGTACTAATGGAGGGGGGTTTGTCCTGGGGGAGTCTGTACTAATGTAGGGGGGTGGTTTGTCCTGGGGGGTCTGTACTAATGGAGGCAGGTGGTTTGTCCTGGGGGGGGTCTGTACTAATAGTGGGGGGTGGTTTGTCCTGGGGGTCTGTACTAATGGAGGGGGGTGGTTTGTCCTGGGGGAGGTCTGTACTAATGGTGGGGGGGGGTTTGTCCGGGGGGTCTGTACTAATGGAGGGGGGTGGTTTGTTCTGGGGGGGTCTGTACTAATGGAGGGTGGGTGGTTAGTCCTGGGGGGGTCTGTATTAATAGAGGGGGTGGTTTGTCCCGGGGGTCCGTACTAATGGAGGGGGGTGGTTTGTTCTGCGGGGTCTGTACTAATGGAGGGGGGGGGTCTGTACTAATGGAAGGGGGTGGTTTGTTTTGGGGGAGTCTGTACTAATGGAAGGGGGTGGTTCTGTACTAATAGAGGGGGGTGGTTTGTCCTGAGGGGGGTCTGCACTAATGGAGGGGGGTGGTTCTGTACTAATGGAGGGGGGGTGGTTTGTCCTGAGGGGGGTCTGTATTAATGGAGGGGGTGGTTTGTCCCGGGGGTCCGTACTAATGGAGGGGGGGTGGTTTGTTCTGCGGGGTCTGTACTAATGGAGGGGGGGTGGTTTGTTTTGGGGGGTCTGTACTAATGGAGGGGGTGGTTTGTTTTGGGGGAGTCTGTACTAATGGAGGGGGGTGGTTCTGTACTAATAGAGGGGGATGGTTTGTCCTGAGGGGGGTCTGCACTAATGGGGGGGGGGGTGGTTCTGTACTAATGGAGGGGGGGTGGTTTGTCCTGAGGGGGTCTGTACTAATGGAGGGGGGTGGTTTGTTCAGGGGGGGTCTGTACTAATGGAGGAGGGGTGGTTCTGTACTAATGTAGGGGGGTGGTTTGTTCTGGGGGTCTGTACTCACGGAGGGAGGTGGTTCTGTACTAATGGAGGGGGGGAGGTTTGTCTTGAGGGGGGTCTGTACTAATGGAGGGGTGGTTGGTTTGTCCTGAGGATGGTCTATACTGATAGAGGAGGGTGTTTTGTCCTGGGGGGGTCTATACTGATGGGGGGTCTGTACTGAGGGAGGGGTTTATACTTAGTGGGGGGTGTGCACTGACGGAGGGTGGTCTATACTTAGTGGAGGGGGATCTGTACTGAGGGGCGACTATAGTTGGTGGAGGGGGTGATACCATGTTTTACCACACCGGGTGACACCCCTCTCCCTCTCCTCTTCGCGCGCGCTGCTGTACTAGTGAGCGGTGCACTATGTTTCTTCCCCCCGCCTTCATATCGGCCAGGGAAGAAAAAAAAAAGGAGCAAAGAAGAGGATTGTGGGATATGTAGTCCCGAGGACTGGCAGCCCCACTGTAACACGGAAACTTCAGCCCACACATCATGCTCAGCTGAATGGGAGAGAGAGAGCCGGGAGCCCGGGAAAGCTTTCAGGGAAGTACTCCCAGGACTCCAGAGGGAGAGGACAGTGCTGAGGGAACACCATCAGAGAGAGAACCCCGCTGACCTGCGCCACCAAAGGGAAAACCACACAGTCTGGCGCCATCCCTGGCGGAGAAAGGAATTGAGTCATTGCTAGAATACAGATCTGGGTGCTACCCAGCGGAGTCGCCACGGGCAATTCAGAGTGAGCTGACTCCTGATCAGAGGAACCGTTGTTGCTGTATCACTGGGTCAGGTGAGAGGGCCGATCGGCCATTATCTACTAATGTCCATAGGAACTGCAGTCTCTGACCATCTCTTGTATCATGTCTGCAGTCTCTGACCGTCTCCTGTATTATCTCTCCAGTCTCTGACCGTCTCCTGTAGTATGTCTGCAATATCTGACCATCTCCTGTAATATGTCTGCAGTCTCTGACCATCTCTTGTAACATGTCTGCAATCTCTGACCATCTCTTGTAACATGTCTGCAGTCTCTGACCATCTCTTGTAACATGTCTGCAGTCTCCGACCATCTCTTGTAACATGTCTGCAGTCTCTTACCATCTCTTGTAACATGTCTGCAGTCTCTGACCATCTCTTGTAACATGTCTGCAGTCTCTGACCATCTCTTGTAACATGTCTGCAGTCTCTGACCATTCTCTTGTAACATGTCTGCAGTCTCTGACCATCTCTTGTAACAAGTCTGCAGTCTCTGACCGTCTCCTGTATTATCTCTCCAGTCTCTGACCGTCTCCTGTAGTATGTCTGCAATATCTGACCATCTCCTGTAATATGTCTGCAGTCTCTGACCATCTCTTGTAACATGTCTGCAGTCTCTGACCATCTCTTGTAACAAGTCTGCAGTCTCTGACCATCTCTTGTAACATGTCTGCAGTCTCTGACCATCTCTTGTAACATGTCTGCAGTCTCTGACCATCTCTTGTAACATGTTTGCAGTCTCTGACTATCTCCTGTACTATGTCTGCAGTCTCTGACCATCTTCTGTATTATGTCTGCAGTCTCTGACCGTCTCTTGTATCATGTCTACAGTCTCTGACCATCTCCTGTACTATGTCTAGGGGCTCTTTCTAACAGACTCTCTAACAGAAGCCCTCTCTCTGTGTGCATCAGAGAGACTCCCCTCCAGGTCTCATTAGTGTACGCTCTTCCTGTATTTTCTTTATTGTTAAAAGATCATGGGAGGATCCCAGGGTAACGAAGACTTCTTAGGGGATCATCTCTGTGTTTGAGTCGTTGCCATAGTAACATTTGTAAAGGGGAGGAGTTGGTAAGATGACCACGCCCGCGTGAGGGCTTCAGAAATATTTCTGCACCCAGGCGTCTGTGACCCTAGGATCGGCCCTGGCCAGCCGTTCCCACCCTAGCGCTCCATTGAGCGCTGGAGGGGCAGAGCACAGTCACCGCTCTGTGCTCAGGGCAGACTTGGGAATTGAGCGAACAGCCGTCTTTGATTGTTCAGTTCTCGGTGTAGGGGACAGCTACAGCATTGGATCACCACCTAGGTGAGTATGCATTTTTTTTTTTTAAATCCCGCACTTCTCTTTTAAATATACACTTAGCTGCGCATGCACACAGTACCAGTGTGCCAGGATGAATGACTCCCGTGTGCATGCATAGGGGGTCACATCATCCCCACTGACCAATCAAGAGGCCAAAAAACACGGCACAGATATCAGCTGTCAGAGTAGGCTCCAACTGTTGCATCCCTGGAACAGAGGCAAGTATTCTGCAGACTGTCGTTCTGCTGTAACTACACAGAACCTCATGAATAAAACCTTTACTAACTGTCTTTTTGTCTGTGTTGACCAATCAATTTCTAATGACTAATAAAAAAATCAATAAAAAAAAAGACAAACTAACCGATTGACAAAAACACATTTTCGGTTCTCCTGGATGGTGGAAAATAGACATCACATGAATAAGGTATGATCACATTCACATACCTGGCCTGTAAACACCTACTCACCCACCTTCTTTCGGACCAGAGACATGACTCCGATTCTGGTGAGGACATGCTGGCGAGAAAGTCCTTCTCTTGGGACGCCGTCGGCAAAGGTTTCTGCCCCGTCAGCCCCTGGTTCACAGAGGTGTCTCATAAACAAAGACACGTACGCCCTGTAATAGATTATCCACATGAAAAACTCCAGACAAATAAATGAAACATTCTAAAGTTCTTTTATGTATTTTGGAAGTCAACAAATCTTTTTTTTTTTTTTTTTCAGTTCAGTGGGTGAATTTGCCTGTCTTTTAAAGCGATTATAAAAAAAAAAAAAAATTTAAACAATAACAAACATGTTATACTTACCTGCTCTGTAATGGTTTTGCACAAAGCAGCCCCCATACCCCTCTTCTGGCTCCTCCCCCCTGTTAAGTGCCCCTATAGCAAGCTGCTTGCTATGGGGGCACTTGTGTTGGCTCGATCCCGAGATCCGCTCTGTATGTCCATTGACACACAGAGAGCACGGCTTTGCCCCGCCCCCTGCTCTCTGGCTATGATTGACAGCAGCAGGAGCCAATGGCTCCTGCTGCTGCCTCCATGGCCAGTGAGGAGAGAGAGCAGAGAGAGCCACTGCTCTCGTACACAGTGCTGGATCGAGATCGGGCTCAGGAGAGTATAAGGGGGGCTGGGTTTTTTTTTACCTTAATACAGAGAATGTATTATTTAAAAAAAAGAAAAAAAGAAAAAACCTTTTGCCTTTAGATTCACTTTAAAGTGAGTGTAAAGGTAATTTTTAATTGTTTTTTTTTAAATAACAAAACATCTCTATACTTACCTGTTCTGTGCAATCGAATTGCACAGAGTGGCCGCAAACCTCCTCTTTTCAAGTCCTCCGCAGGCGCTCCTGGCCCCTCCCCCTCCCCAGTGCTCCCATAGAAAGCCGCTTCCCATGAGGGGCACTCGTGTGTGTGTGTGCATTCATTGACACAGACAGCGGGACTCGGCCCCGCCCCCCGCCACTGGCTTTAATTGACAGCACTGGGAGCCAACAGCACCCGGTGCCCCAGCAAAGCCAGCGAGACCTGAAAGTGAGGGGAGAAAAGATCTGCAGACGTGCACAGCGCTGGATCTAACGGGGCTCAGGTAAGTATACAGGGGGTAAGTGTGGGGATGCTGACACCTAAACATTTTTTATGCAAGGAATGCATTAAAGTAAAAAATGTTTAGGTTGTACAACCCCTTTAAAGCGGTGTTCCAGACACAAATTTGTTTTTTTTTTTTAAAAGTCAGCAGCTAAAAACACTGTATCTGCTGACTTAATAAGGACACTTACCTGTCCAGGGAGCCCGTGATATCGGTTCCCCCCAAGGCCGATCTGTCCAATTGGATCGGGTGCAGTCGCCGCCATTCCAACGCAGGGAAACCGGCAGTGGAGCCTTGCGGCTTTACTGCCGGTTTCCTACTGCACATTTGCGAGTCGCACGGCGCTTTGTGAATGGTCAACTTGTCTTCTGGGAGACACACACAGGTCCCAGAAGACAGCGGGGGTGCTCGCCGCACAAGAGGACATGACGTCCTACGCCGTGGCCCGGCTGGATCGGAAGTACACCTAGTACTTAAAAAAAAAAAAAAAAGGTACCAAATATTTTTTTTTTTTAAATATCGAAAAACGAGGGGTGGTCTTTCGTTTAAGACTACCTCTCAAAAGTGGGTTGAACTCCGCTTTAGGTTGCTGTACTCCTGCTAAAAAGTGAAATTGGGCTTACAGTGGGGGGGCTTGCTCTGTAAACTGATGGAGGGGGAGGGGGGGGGGGGGGGGGGAGTACATCGATGAGCTGACAAGAGGAAGAGATCCTGACAAAAATGTTCACCAACGGTGCTACAGGGGCAGAACGGCGGGGGCAGAAATGTGTTGTCCCAATCCTCAGAATACCTAGAAATGTAACCGCACAGAGGTGTTAAGATCCTGAGAGTACAAGACATCCTTTATAAATCTTTTGACAGGTAAGCGTGTTCCCGCATGTGTGTTGTAAAATCAGACATCTGGACTTTTTTGACTGCAAAGACCAGGCCAACTGTAATGTAAAATGAGCCGTATTATTGGTTTGATTGCTCTTGTTTAAAGGTCCCACTTGTACCATGATAAACTCCTGTAAGCTGTATGCCTGTAGACCTGGTGACCACACATTACTACGGTGCTTTTCTGTTCAGCAATGCTGATCACTCCTCTCCTTATAGTTCCTGCAAGGGAAGGGAAATCTTCCTTTTGGGACACATAAAAAAAAAAAAAAAAAAATGATGTTAACCATTCCCAGCTTCATCCAAAATGAACACACATCAGGATGAGGTTGGTCACACACAGCCCAATAGACGTAAGTGACAGATTTGATCATTCTTTGTGAAGAATTATAATGTGTAGGGTAAGAGGAAGGAGCCTTTCTTAAAGTAGGATTCTGGGCTAAACCACTAAAGTGATACTAAAGTCATTTATAGTTTATAACACAAATAAATATATATATATATATATATATATATATATATATATATATATATATATATATATATATATATATATATATATATATATATATATATATATATATATATAGATTAGAATATAGCATATATAATACTATAGGCTTTTCTAAAACAAATAAAAAATAAAAAAAGGGTTTATACTGTACCTGCTCTGTGCAAGAGTATTGCACAGAGGGCCCCCTTACCTCTTCTTCTGGGGTCACACGCTGGAACTCTGTTCCTCCTCTTCTCCGTGTGCCCCCCATGCCCCCCACAGCAAGCGGCTTGCTATGGGGGGCATACATGCGGGTGAGCTCCCGAGCTGGGCTGTATGTGTCCATAGACTCACACAGTGCGGCTCGGCCCCCACCCCCTGCTTACAGGATTTGATTGACAGCACCAATGGCCTGCCTGTGAAAGCAAGGAAAGACAAGTGCTGCTGCAGATGGGCACAGTGCTGGATTGATGCAGGACTCCGGTATGTTTTTAGGGAGGAGGTGGGGGCAATGGCGTCCCTAGGGGGGGACAGAGGGGGCCCTGACCCCCCTAACATTATGCTGTGCCCCACCATGTGCCTCCCCAATTAAAATTTTTTTTTTTTTTTACAAAAAGGCAATGTCTAAGAGGGAGAGCGTTCCCAGTCAGCTCCTGCGGGTGATTCCTCCCCCCCCCCTCTGCTCGCTGACACTGCATAATGCGAGCGCTCACACAACCACGGCCGCCCGATCTGCTCCTTCCCCTGCATCCTCATTGGCAGGGAGAAGAGAGAGTTGCAGGAAGGACTCCACCAGGACTCTCAGTTACTGAAGAAACAGACTGATTTCTCCCGTCCTTAGGACAGGAGAACCAGCCTGTAAATTCCAAGAGATGCCAGACCAGCGCTGTCAATAGCAGGGGCAGGACAGCAAGAGGAGGCTGGGGAACCCCACAGTGGCAGAACACCAGGGCCTGGTGGCAAGACAACCATTGCAACCCTGATAGGTCTCCCACTGCTTTGGATCCTTATATTTTCTTGGTATGCTGGTGACATATATCTCTTGTTTTCTGCCACCCTGGGGGGGGGGGCCCAATACAGTAGGAAGGGAGCTCACTGCAGAACATGTGAAAGGGCCATTGTGGGATCCTAGTAAAGGGCCCCAGGATATATATATATATATATATATATATATAAAATTGCATTTTATAGTTGCCCCCCTACTTTTGTCCCGGTCCCCCCATGTGCCCCCCCTAAATATGAAAGCTGGAGACGCCACTGGGTGGGTGGGTGGGGTTACAGATAGTAGAAGGTTTGTCATTGTTTACCTTAATGGAAGTAATGCATTAAAGCGCATGCACAGTAGGGAACCAGGCTATGAAGCCGCAAGGCTTCACTTCCTGACTCCCTTACTAGCAATGCTGGCGCCTCCACTCGGAGTTGAGGGAAGGGTCGGCTTCGGGTGAGGACATAGCTGGCGCCCTGGACAGGTTAAGTGTCCATATTTTTTTTTTTTTTTTTTGGGCGGAACTCCACTTTAAGAAAGCTTGGTAAACAACCAGTAGTGCCCATAGACACATCACTGTTGTCCAATTCATCTAAAAGTGGCAAGAGTAGGATGCTGATCTCATGTGTGTTACCGCCAAAACTTAGACAAGTAAAAACCACAGAAGTTTCTGTAGAGAAGGACGGATATTAAAGAAGAACCTACAAAATGTAAAACACATTTCAGACCTGCTTCATCCACAGAATCCGTCACCCAGGCCCTGAAACAATGCTGCCACCTTGTGGAGACCAACATTTTCACCACAAAAATGAGACAACAGTACCTAAATTCCTTCTCACTCTTTCCACGGAGGTCCCGGACGAGCCAGTGTGAATTGAAGGCATCCTGCGGAGGCATTCCCCATCTCATTATTGCATTTAGGAAGGCCTTACGTTGTCTAGCGTTAAACCCAAGAACCTTAAAAAAAAAAAAAAGGGACATGTTGCAGTTTTATTATTATTGCCTGTATAGGTAAAGTTTTTGTATAAAGTAATTTGCTTACACCATAGGTGGAAAGGGCATCTAAATTTACAGACTTTAATGGAAAAAGCACACATGCAACAGAGACCCAAATTTTGGACCCCCCCTAAAACGGCAATAAAAGGCCCAGATGACACGACTCCGGTACCTCAATATTCCCTCCGACCCTCGCTAAAAGCGGTGGGAGTGGTTTGTCCCGGTCATTCTTCAGCTGTCTTCGAGACTGTCTCCTGCCACCTAAGAGCCAAACAAAGCAAAAAAGGTCATTAGTGAACTCTAGTGAAGGTGGTAATACAGTCCCTGGCAGTGCCCTTAATAAAGCTGCCAGACCTCTCCAATCAGCAGGGAGAATGAGCTTTGAAGATTGCTGGACCACTTCAGAGAGACCACTGCTTCCTCGCAGACAGCATCAGTCCCCTCAGCAGCGTGCTGCCATCAGAGAGATGTTGGGGCTGGTGCCGGGGTGCTAATTACAACAGTAAAACATTTACATTGAAAGTGTTTGTAAACCTTTACATACACCCAGTGAAGTGACTGACCTCAGGTGATACACGGAGATGAAAAAAAAAAAAAAATCCTCCTACACAAGTTGTACCTGTTTATCTGCTGCCCTCTTTCCTCTACAGCCGTTCAAAGTGCTGAATTCATAAAGCTTGTCTGAGCTTTCTGAAAGAAGGGGGCGGAGAGCTGAAATTAAACACTGCGGAGCTCAGTGAGAGCTGATTATAAGGAAGGAACAAGGAAGCTCAACCTGTGGTGTTGTTACAGAACTACAAGTTACAGAACTACAAGTCTCATCATGCCTCTGCCTTTGGGAGTCATGCTTGTAACTGTCAGCCTTGCAGTGCCTCGTGGGATCTGTAGTTCCGCAATAGCCGAAGGGCCACAGGTTCAGCACTCATGGTTTACAGGAACAGAGCCAAGACTGTCAATTGCAGGCTGTGTGCTGGAGCTCCCTCCCCTGTCACCGTGTATCTCTTGGAGTCAGGAAAACTTGTCAAAAAATTACTCATGCTGATAGCAGAGGAAGGAGGCAGCAGACAGAAATGACACTTACGGCTCTGGATTGAGACAAGTGCACACTATAGAGGGATGTGCTTTGTTCAGATTTCATTAAGCTTCCTGCTCACTGATGATTGGATGTGCATTTTTTTTTTTTTTTTTTTAAACTTAAGTTGGGGAAATTTGTTTCACAAGGAAACAATTCTGAGAAATTTTGATACTAGTTCTACAACTGATAGTTTCCCTTCACATAAATTACCTTTCAGTTACGCTGAAGTGTGGCACAGTGTTAGTCATGGAATAGACCAGATCAGAACTCATGTTGGTGAAACTGAATCATAATGTAATTTTTTTTTGTAAATTGAAGAAGAAAAGAAGAAAGAGGCAACTCAAGATAATCCCTTCAGCATGAACCCCGACTCAGCCAACCCCAATAACTCAGATAGTAGAGATAAGTTAATTGGGAATGGTATAGCACTGACAGCAAGCATTCTGCAGCTGACCAGCTGTGCCTAGAACAACTTTGTCGTCAATTTCATTGTTGGCGCTCTAGAGACTGTTCTTTTCTAGTTCTGGCTTTTTATCCATTAATATCGATTCAAGAAAAAATGGCCTCGGGACTTCAAACAAAATGGGTCTGGCCATTTTCTGTAGAGACTAGGTGCTACCTAGATGGTATGTATTTACTTCTGTTTAACATAAGTCTTTTTTCTTTAAATACCGTTTTTTGGTAAACCGGCTTTTCCTTTTTGCTAATCCATGCTAGTGGGCTAAAATAGAATGGTGCCTGGTCCCACAATTTCCTTCTGTCTCTGGCTGTCTATTTAGTAATACAAACTCAGGAAAAATGGTGGCGGCCACAGGACTTCAACAAAATGGTGTCACTTCCTGTTTGGCCCTCTAGGGACTGTTAGTGCATTATACAAGCTATTTAAAGGGGCTAGTTTTTGACATTGGCTTACTAGTGTCCCCTGAAGACATGTGTTGGCTCAAAACGTGTTGGGGCGGAGCTATACGCTGGCGTCAAGCCACCACTTTTGGAACTGGTGGCCATCTGAGTAAGTGCACTACTGTACATGTTTTTTACTACTTGGCACCTGGATGTCTATTGTTTTCATGTGAATTTTATGGATCAGTAATAAATTACTACACTATATCTGGCCCGTCTTGATATTTGGCTCCTCGCGCGAGCTCTTTTCCATCTGGTGGCGTTGTGGGCTTTTCCAAATCTCCCCCAGTGGTGGGCTGCTTGTAACTTATCACTTATTTTTAAACTGAAAAAAATGTGGATTCTTTTAGATTATAAGTTTGGGTTCATTTTAAAGCCCAACCCTGCGCAGATAGAAAGTTATCCTTTGCAGTGGGGCTGTGTCCGAACTACAAGGAATAATAGCTCGTTTTGTCCAGGGGAGAAGAGAAACCGTTTTTTATTTATCTGATCCTTCGCCCCTCCAGCTGGAGGTGCTCCCCCATGATCCGGTGGTGGACTGTGCCTTGGCGTTCTCCTGCGCTCTGATCTTGATGACATCCAGACCCTAGGCCGCTGGAGTGGAGAAGCTGAAGGAACTGGTCCACTGTGTTGCTATGGCTATTTTAGTGATTTTTATAACATTAATAATAGTAGAAGCTGGGCTTCCCCTATTCATATGCTAATGAACCTGTTGGACTGGTTCATGGGGCTGGGGACAGAAACAGATATTGGAAGGAAGTAGAGGGAGGGAAAAAGTCTTGAAACACAGCCATGTCCTAGAAACAAAGAGACAGCAGTTTTGCAGGACTCCCAGAAGCAGTTTGGAGAGATTTTGAATAAAAGGAAGAAGACAGCATCTCCAGGAAGAACCAAGTTACGCAACTGTTTAGTGTATACCCATTGCATACATTGTCCATGCTAATACGCTAGGAAAGACAGATGCTTGTGCATGTGTATGCATATTTTGTGATACTCCGTATGTTGTTTATTGTTTTTCTCAAAGTGAGTACAGCATTTTTGTTTAGTAAAGCAAATTAATATACTACAGAGGTTTTTATCTCTTCCTTTCTTTTACCGTAAAGAACCTTTAAAGACGTAAAGCAAGACATCTAGCTGCAGGGAGGAGTGGAGAGTCAGGTAAGTATATCTCCTTTTATTGTTCCCCTAGACATAATGAGCAATTAACCCTTGCAAGGGGGCACAGCTTCACTGCAGGGGATCGTTTTTTTTAATTTGCCCGGAGTTAGGCTTTAATGGATATCCTTTGCCTTTATAAAGATTTTCCACCAATCTTGGTTCGCTAAAGGTATCGCCCTCAGTTGATCCAGCTAATTTGCCCCACATCTGGTCCAATTGCAATCCACATAGACATTAGGGAAAAGTTTAACTCACTCTGACCTTCAGGCTTCTCTTCAAAATCTTCGTCTTCATCCTCTGAGCCAACGGAATATTCTGATTGGTTGTCTGAAAGATCATCTTGCCATTCTACAAGTAAAAGAGAAGAGCAGATGTTAGGATCTAAAAGGCAGCTGGTGAAGGACCGGGAAGACTTGTGTAGTTCGGATGAGCATGTGAGCTGCCACAATGACCGGCACTTTCAGCCCTGAGACGGTGAGAACAGGTAGGCCAGGAGACCTCTCCACGGGAAGACGTTCTGAATCAGCCAGATTCTCTGAAATCAGCCTAACCCTAACCCGGCCAGCAGTCATTTGGAAGGAGAAGCCAAGCACATGTGATACTTCAGATTTTGAAGATTACAGGTTCTGCACGCTGGCAACAAAAACTCTGCCCATGTTCCTCAGCCATTTCCAGGCTCTCTTGGCTCGGGTTGATGACACTGGACTTCTGAAGAGAGAGAGATGACCTCACTAGTATTCACTTGGAACTGAAATATAAGAGAAAGTAGCAGTGCAAACAGCAACGCTTAGTAACCAGTTTCTGTAGCAGGTGTCTAGTTAATGGTTGCCAAGGGTGATTGAACACAGTTAATGGTCAATGTGTGACCTTATAAAACTGGAACCATGGCAAACAAATGCATGTACAGTGGAACCTTGGATTACGAGCATAATCCGTTCCAGGAGAATGCTTGTAATCCAAAGCACTCGCATATCAAAGCGAGTTTCCCCATAGAAGTCAATGGAAACAAAGATAATTTGTTCCGCATTGACTTCTATTGCATGCAATACCGCATGTGGCCAGAGGTGGGGGGCGCCGGAGAGCCTCGAAAATACTTGGGGACAGCTCGGCTGAACTCGGAAAGCCTCAGAAACGGAGTATTTTTGAGTGTTTCCTAGTATTTCCGAATGGCTCCGAAACCGTTCCGAGTGTCACCGGTGCCCCCGCACCTCTGGCCAAATGCGGTACTGCACACCCCATTAGCTTGAATTCTGCTTGTTTTGCGAGACAACACTCGCACACCGAGTCAGAATTAAAAAAAAAAAAAAAAGTTGCTCGTCTTTCAAAACGTGCTTGTTAACCCTGTTACTCATAAACCAAGGTTCCACTGTATTAAATACATACCTTTACATTTTTACTTGCCAAAAGGATTTGTAGTGTCGGTAGATACCCTCACTTCTGCAGTAAAGTGCCTTTGTGACTTTGGTTTTACTGCTTCCGGGGTCAGCTACGTGTTCATTAGACAGAGGGGATGATGCTGGTTCCCTGTCCAAAAAGGAGGCTAGGGGCAGAGAGTGAGATAACAAAAGCTGCATTGCTGAGCCAGGAAGATTAAAGCCGGCCATAGACACAGTGATCTTCTTTGCAGGCAGGGGGCGGATCTACCGCGAGGCAAATTACGGTGTTTGGCGGCAGTTTTCAGGAGGAAGGCGCTGCTCCCAGGCAGAAGGGACACTACAAGCAGCGGTGCTACTACGGGGGGTGCGGAACCCCCCCCAGAGGGGCCCATGGACTTATTGTTTGGTGACAGGGGAGCAAAGCAGAAGCAGGAGGTGGCAGGGCTGCAGTCTTCGATCCCAGAAGTAGCTCGGCAGGTCGGAGTTCCGGGCTGTGATTGTGATCATGCCTCGGCAGCCTCGCTACACACAGCTGGTAAAAAAGGAGCCCGCTCTCTCCACCCCCCCCCCCCCCCCCCCCGAAAGGAAGAGATTTACAGATGTAGTAGTGGATCTTAAAAACATGAAGGAGAGGGACAAATTTAGATGGGGGCACCCGATTTTAGTCTTGCCTAGGGCAGCACAAAACAAAAATACACCACTGGTTGCAGGAAAGAAAATCGCTTGATTCCCGTAATTGTGTTGATGGGGAAATCCCTCTTGCTGAGCTATTGTATTCTCCTGGGGGGGCTATTGCTAGCGGCTATAACCGTAGCAATAATCACATGTAAAATTTGACAGACTGAGTGTGCCCAACTTTGATCGATCGATCAACTTGGGTACATTCAGCCTGCCTATACATGGTTTAAATCTCGGCCGGGTTCATGCGGAGCCAGCCGAGATTCGAAAAGTCTACGGCTCGTTGTACTGCTTAATTAGAAACTGTGTCATCTGCTTGGCTTTGTAGTGTGAGAAATCTGTAAATCACAAGACTGACTGTACAGAATTACAAACACTCTGGCAAGTAAAACAGTAAACTTGCTTTATATGTATTTAAAGTGTTCTCCCCTTTTCAGAAAAAATTAAAAAGTGAATGAACACCATACAACCCCCAGTGCCTGCTGTACTTACCGCTCATGCCCATGCAGCTGGTCCAGTGGTCTGGGGATTTGAAATCCTCGCTCTTTTCCCTCTTCTCTGGTCAGGTGCTGACCAATCAGAATTGCTCTTATCCATCCTGGAAGTGCTGCACGAGACGAGGGAGAAGAGCGAGGATTAAAAAATCCCCGGACCACCGGGCTGGCTGCGGGCACTGACAGTTCAGCATCCCTGGAAGTAAGTACGATGGGGACTAAGGGTAGGGAAGATGTACAGTGTTAGTTCACCTTCTCTTTTTTTTTTTTTTCTGTAAAAGGTGAGCTAACACTTTACTTATTTAGCGGTCCGCCTGCAATCCCAATTTAAAGCGTTACTAAACCCTCGTTATTTTTTTTCTCTAATTAAAATAACAAAACATGCCTATACTTACCAGCGCTGCGCAATAGTTTTGCACAGAGCAGCCCCGATCCTCTTCTTCTGGAGTCCCCCCGCCGGGGCTCCACGCCTCTCCTCTTTGGTGTCTAGCCTCTTTCCATGGAGGGCACCCGTGCATGCTCGCTCCTGAGTCCCGCTGCTGCGTCCATCGACACTGACAGTGAGACTCGGCCCCTCCTCCGTGTCACAGCAGTTGATTGACAGCAGCAGGAGCCAATTGCTCCCACTGCTACCAATCTATCCAATGAGGAGGGAGACAGCGGCGGGAGCCTCTGCGCTCGTACACATCGCTGGATCGAATCTGGCTCAGCACTAAAAAGGTCTTTCACCTTAATGCACAGAATGCATTAAAGCGGAGTTCCACCCAAAAGTGGAACTTCCACTTATTTGTCTCCTCCCACCCTCTGGCGCCACATTTGGCACTTTTTGGGGGGAGCAGGTACATTTTTTTGACAGGTACCCTGTCCCCACTTCCGAGGTATATCAGAAGTCTAGCCCCCTCCTCCTCCTTCCTATGCTGTGGGGCCAGTAATAGAGCGCAGCGAGCATGCACGGTAGGGACCCAGCCGTGAAGCCATAAGGCTTCGCTGCCAGGTTCCCTTACCAGCAATGTCGGCGGCAGCACCCAACAGCCGATGGAAGCATGAGCTGCAGGTGCCGACATCGCTGGGCTCCAGGACAGGTAAGCGTCCTAATATTAAAAGCCAGCAGTGACAGTATGTGTAGCTGCTGACTTTTAATTTTTTGAGGGGGAGGCAGAACGCCGCTTTAAGGTGGAAAAACCTTAAGGCTTTAGAACCACTTTCAGTAGGCCAGGCAGCCCCGCAAGACCCTACGGTGCATTGACTTACACGCCCGCTATGTAAAGCAGCAATTACCCAGAAGCCTCTTCACTTTTTGGAGAGACTGGTTTGCAAAGATCTGGAAATGTGCACCACTTGAAGTCCCCCAGCACTGCGCATAACATGGGGGGGGGGGGGGGAGCATACAAACTCCATGAAGACGATATCTTGCTTTCAAAAATCTTTGAAATAATCTGCCTGGAAAAAACAAAAAAAACAAAAAAAAAAAAAACTTGCCAGACAAGATAGACCACGGCAGTCAGTCCTTGTTCGGGTCACCAAATGTTGGGTTCCATCACCGTATTAGTTTGAAAAAGAAAAAAAAATGCTCGTAAAAGAGGCATTGTGGAGGCACACTGAGTTGATCATGTGACAGGAATCCATGTATCAGTGGAGTGTTTGGTTGTAAGTTATATCTAATGATTAGTACCGCGCATATCACCTTGATCCTCCTGAGAAGCATCATTGTAGTTGACTTGCTTACGGATCCGCTTTCCTTTCCCAAGATTCCTGGCGAGGTCCTCCTGCTGCTGCTCATAATGGTGACGCAGCAGCTTCTCCCAGTAATCGGGATCCACGTTCTCTTCTTGTTTGATGATTTCCCGTTCCACTTCCTCCTGAATTTTAATGAAACATTGTTGCTACGTAACCAAAGTGATGCCAGAAAGCCGTTTACAAAAAGGACACATGGGGGGGGGGGGGGGCTATTTACTAAAAGTGCAAAATCTGGTGAAACTCTACATAGAATCCAATCAACTTCCAGGTTTTATTGCCAAAGCTTATCTGAACAAGCTTGAAGTGATTTTTTTTTAAAATAACAAACATGTCATACTTACCTCCACTGTGCAGTTCATTTGCACAGAGTGGCCCCGATCCTTGACTTCTGGGGTCTCCCCGGCGGCGCTGGTAGCTCCTCCCCGCATCGTATAACCCCCTAGGAGAAGCGCTCTCCTGGGGGGTTACCTTACGGGCGCACTCCCGAGTCCAGCATTTGAGTCCACAGACGCAGAATGCTGGACTCGTCTCCCCCCCCCCCCCCGCGTCATTGGATTTGATTGACAGCAGTGGGAGCCAATGGATGCGCTGCCATCAATCTATCCAATCAAGAGCCAACGGGCAGAGGGGAAGAGCACGTCTCTGGTGGGGGAATACAGGACTCAGGTGAGTAAAACGGGGGGCTAGGGGACCGGTCAGTGACAGAAGTTTTCCACCCTAATGCATAGGATGCCTTAAAGCGGAGTTCCGCTTAAAAAAAAAAAATAGAGTCAGCCGTTACAAATACTGCAGCTGCTGACATTTAATAATCGGACAGTTACCTGTCGCAGGGTGCAGCGATGGGGGGGGGGAAAGGAAGCCCCGCTCTCCTCCCCCTTTGCTCTGTGGCGCCGGCATTGTCACTGCGGGCGCCTGGCTGTGGCTTCACAGCCGGGCACGCACTGCGCATGCGCAAGCCGATTATTTGGGACCTGTGAGGTGCCTCGGATGATTTCCGAGGGAGGGGGGGAGAGGTGATCTCCCTTCCGGCGCCGGGAGGAAGTGGGAGCCGGAACCCTCTAAGGGTATCCGCCCCCCCCCAAAAAAAAAATGACATGCCAAATGTGGCATGTCAGGGGGTCACCCTCTCTTAAAGCAGAAGTTCCATTTTTGGGTGGAACTCCGCTTTAAGGTGAAAAAAACATGAGGGTTTAATACCCCTTTACGTTAGAAGCTGATTGGCTACCATGCAGAACTGTACCAGATTCTGAGTGCAATAGTTTTAGTAAATCCCCCCCATAGCCCAATAAAACCAAGCAGTAAGCAGATGAAGAATTACATGTCAGTCAAGCATTGCAGGGAGGCACAGAGGATTCCCAGTGCTGGTAACTTTTTAAAATGTTATAATAACAAACATGTCATACTTACCTGCTCGGTGTAATGTTTTTTTTACAAAGCAGCCACGATCCTCCTCTTCTCAGGTCTCACGCTGGCGCACCTTGACCCCCCCCCCCCTGCCAGGTACCCCCCCACCCAGGCAGGTACGCGCTCCTCCACCCGTAGTTGTGTGTGTCCATTCACACAGGGAACCACCCCCTTTGTCTCCCGATTGGTTCTCTGGCTCTGATTGACAGGAGTGTGAGTCCCCGGGGAGGCAAGGCTCTCATGGACATCACTGGATCGAGAGTATTAGGGGGGGGGGGGGGGCTGCTGCACACAGAAGGTTTTTTTTACCTTCAAGCATAGAATGCATGAAGGTAAAAAACCTTGTGTATTTACAACCACTTTAAAACACAGGAAAGGGTTATTTTTTTTATTTTTGCTGCAGAGGATTCCACGCAGGAGAGGTGGGTATGTACACAACCACTTAACGATCGCCCCATAGCAGATTTACTGCTACGGGGTGACCGTTCTGTGCAGAATCACATATTATATTTTACATATAGGGGAAACGCATGTGCACTGCTTCTGCTGTGATTAGTCACAGCAGAAGCCGATCAGCGGATGCCAGTGAATTGATGTGCGCCGGAACCCGTCGATCGTTGAGAAGAGAGGCTGGAAGGAGCTCTGCCCATCTAAACCAGCTCCGATCTGACAGGGGGGAGGAGTGATAGATTTTCCCTTCCTGCAAAGCAGAGAATAAAATCCATCACATCCCTTAGTAAAAGCACCACACAAAGTACACATAAACACTGGCTAGGCACAAATGTAACCCTTTGATCGCCCCAGATGTTTAACCCCTTCCCAACCAGTGTCATTAGTACAGTGACAGTGTAGATTTTTAGCACTGATCACTATATTAGTGTCACTGATTCCCACAAAGAGTCAAAAGTGTCCGATTGTCCGCCGCAATATCGTAGCCCCGGTATAAGCCGCTGATCGCCGCCATTACTAGTATAAAAAAAATAAAATAAAAATTCCAGTATATATCCCATAGTTTGTAGACGCTATAACTTTCACGTAAACCAAACAATATACACTTATTGGGATTTTCTTTTTCCAAATATATGTAGCAGAATACATATTGGACTAAATGTATTTAATTTTATTGGATATGTTTTATAGCAAAAAGTAAACAAAATATATATATATATATTTTTTTTAAATTGTCTGTCTTTTTTTGTTTATTTTTTCTTGGTTTTTTTTTTGCGCAAAAAATAAAAAACACAGAGGTGATCAAATATTACCAAAAGAAAGCTCTATTTGTGGGGGAAAAAAATTACAAATTTTATTTGGGTGCAGCGTTGCATGACCCTGCAATTGTCAGTTAAAATAACGCAGTGCCGTATCGCAAAAAAATGGCCTGGTCATGCAAAGGGGGGTAAATCTTTCGGAGGTCAAGTGGATAAGAAAGGAATAGTAAAGTGATTGTAAATAAAAAAATAAAATAAAATATATATATATATATATATATATATATATATATATATATATATATTTTTTTTTTAAATTTATATATATATATATATATATATATATATATATATATATATATATATATATATATATATATATATATATATATATATATATATATATATTTTTTTTTAAACAAACATGTCACACTTACCTGCTGGTTTTGCACAGAGCAGTCCGCATCCTCCTCTTCTTGGGTCACTATCACGGTACTAAGGATACTGGGTAGGAAGGAGTTAACATCAGGGGTTGACTGTGTGCCTAGAGTGTGTAATGTAACTGCACTGTGTAGTGTTTTACTAAGGGGTGTGAAACTTTTTGTCTCCCTGCTGGTGTCCTGTCAGAATCGGTGACCTGTCAGATAAGGTAACGGAATTGACGTACCCTCAGCGTGCGTACAGCCACTCCCAGGTTGCCCAATCTGACAGAACACCTGCAGTCAGAAGATAGCGGACATGTTAGTACACCCAGCTACGTCTTTAATTTAACAGTCATTTTAGAAATAAATTGAGCGTATAAAAATAAACAAAGTATATTGATATGTGTGATGGGGTTTGCATGTATAATTTTTAAATTAATTTAAATTCCGCCCCTCTACATGAGACGCCACCCACACACATCCAGTGTAGCGTCGGGAGCGGCGTGACGTCATGCGTCGCGGCGCTAATGACGCACATGTGGGGAATATAGATATATAGACCCACGCGGCAATACACAGTCCGCTGGGCCTTCTGGGAGCCACACTACCTCAATACACTGCAGCCAGGTAAACAAACAACAAATCCTTCTCTATTAGAATTGTGACTTTTGCAGATATTTTTGTGCACATTAAAGGATAATACCAATGAGGAATAATTTATGTATTCATTCAACGTCTGTTTGTTGGCAGGGCCTGCTATCAAACACGACCTGAATAGCATCATAAAACCTAGGACCCATCTGCACCCATAGGACTTAATATCAACAGTTCATTAAGAAGGTAATTAAATATTAATATAAGAGGGAATATTTGTAAACTCTATAAGTTTATAGTATTTAAGGATGTTTTACACAGCACCCTTTATTTTTAAACTCTATTTTTCAATTGGACGGGCAATAGTGAATGCCAATTTTCACAAATCTAAACCTCTGCAGTGTTTATCATCATGGAATGTGGCTCATAAGTACATGATATTACCGTATATACTCGAGTATAAGCCGACCCGAATATAAGCCGAGGCACCTAATTTTACTACAAAAAACTGGGAAAACTTATTGACTCGAGTATAAGACGAGGGTGAGAAATGCACAGCTACTGTAAGTGGAAAAGAGGGTCAACAATGCCCATTTGCAGCCTCACTGTGCCCATTTGCAGCCTCACTGTGCCCATTTGCAGCCTCACTGTGCCCATTTGCAGCCATAGATCCCTCGAACTTCAAATTCGGTAGTTAAGGGTACCTAGATGCCCCCTAGCTGCAGCCAAAATTTGGGGTCTCAGGACCCAAAGGGTCCCGAAATGACATTGCTGCAGATGGACACAGCTGACCGACTTTGGGGCCCCGTATCTCGAGGGCATTTGGTGCTAGGAAACCCAAATTTGGTGTGCAAACCCAGTGGAACTAGCACAGTGGAACTATGCCTCTTCCTGTCCCCACCGCGCTGTCTGCTGGGACACACACGGGTCCCAGAGATAGCGGGGACCAGTTAGGAAACGCAGCGCGACTCGCACATGCGCAGTAGGGATCCGGGAAGTGAAGCCGCAGCGCTTCACTTCCTGTTTCCCTTACAGAGAATGGCAGCGGCAGCACCCGAGGACCGATTCGGTCTCGAGTGCCGACATCGCTGCACCCTGGGACAGGTGAGTGTCCTTATTTTAAAAGTCAGCAGCTGCAGTATTTGTAGCTGCTGACTTTTAATTTTTTTTTTTTCGCGGGACTCCCTCTTTAAATTGAAGACATAGCTTAGTGTACCAAGATGCCCGCTTCCGCCTTCTTTTGACTACAGTGCTCTATCAGATTCGGCAGCCTGGTAGCGGGTGTACACATGTGCAGCTGGCAAGAACGTCACTTCTGTTACCAATTTTGACGGGTGGTAGATTCTGACGGAACACCGGCACATCCCCGCTGTCAGCAGAGAGGTCTCTGTGTTGTTTACAACACAGATCTCTCTCCTGTCAATCGCAATAACGATTGGTGGATCTCAGCCATGAGTCATTGGCCAGGCCTCGGTGATCGGCATGCAAAGGAGCCAGAGAGACAGCAGCCGGATGGGCACGTGCCCCCTACCTAAAAATGCAGAAATACCTTGTGCCAACAATGAATGGGCTGAAAAAACCCCAGGCGCCAGGACACAATTTCTAATCGTCATGGTTACCTGGCGCCTGGGATGTGTAGAGGCGAACATTAGTGCACACAACAAACAAAAGGATTGCTCCATTTTCAATACTTATTGAGAAAACAGGAAGACCTCAAAAACGTTATTCTTCATCACAGGAAAACTGTCAAATCTTTATCTCCTCTGTGATGTGGCGATTTTAGACAGATGGTATTTAGTGGAGTTCTCCTTCAAAGCACAGTTGTACGGGTATAAACAAAGAACATTTTACCACTCCGTCCTCCTCCCGCACAACATACTGAGCCACTTTGAAAGAGCTCAGGTACTCGTTCATGTTCTGGATCTCGGTATCCTCTGTGGCGTCTTGGTTCCGGTCCAGCAGTTTTGAGATGGCGCCATCATCGTAGTGAATGACACTGCTGTCTTCAACATCCTTGTTGTCACCTGCGGGGCGTAGAGGTGACACTTGTATTAATCTCCACAAACACAAAAGATTTGTTACTGCAGTTTATACAACGACAGTGTAAAGATTGTGTGTTTAGTGACCCGCAGCAAGCTGGTCAGCTTCCCGCTGCTTACAGGGAGCTCCAAGTCGCACTGGCGCCCTCAGCTCACCATGTGACTGGATCTACAGCACAGAGCAGCTATCACTGGCAAGATAGCCAAGCAAGAGGGTTAATAACTCCTTGAGCTGCTTGACTGACACACACCAGTAATACCAGAGACTGCATGTTACTACCCCACAGTGTACCAGAGACCTTGCATAGCCACCAGAGACCTCACCATAGCCACCACAGACCCTGCTTAGCAATCAGAGACCCTATACAGCCACCATAGACCCTACTATAGCCACCAGAGACCCCACCATAGCGACCAGAGACCCCATACAGCCACAAGAGACACTGCTTAGCAATCAGAGACCCCATCATAGTGACCAGAGACACCATACAGAGACGCCATTCATCGACCAGAGACCTCACACAGCCACCAGAGACCTCACACAGCCACCAGAGACCTCACACAGCCACCAGAGACCTCACACAGCCACCAGAGACCCCACACAGCCATCCCACACAGTCATCAGAGAACCCACACAGCCACCAGAGACCGCAGACAGCCACCAGAGACCCCACACAGTGACCAGAGAACCCACACAGCCACCAGAGACCTCACACAGCCACCAGAGACCCCACACAACCACCAGAGACCTCACACAGCCACCAGAGACCTCACACAGCTACCAGAGACCTCACACAGCCACCAGAGACCCCACACAGCCATCCCACACAGTCATCAGAGAACCCACACAGCCACCAGAGACCGCAGACAGCCACCAGAGACCCCACACAGTGACCAGAGAACCCACACAGCCACCAGAGACCTCACACAGCCACCAGAGACCCCACACAACCACCAGAGACCCCACACAGCCACCAGAGACCCCACACAGCCACCAGAGACCTCACACAGCCACCAGAGACCTCACACAGCCACCAGAGACCTCACACAGCCACCAGAGACCTCACACAGCCACCAGAGACCTCACACAGCCACCAGAGACCTCACACAGCCACCAGAGACCTCACAGATGGACCAGAGACCACACAGCCACCAGAGACCCCACACAGCCACCAGAGACCCCACACAGCCACCAGAGACCCCACACAGCCACCAGAGACCCTGCTTAGCAATCAGAGACCTCATACAGCCACCAGAGACCCTACTATAGCCACCAGAGACCCCACACGGCCACCAGAGACCCCACACAGCCACCAGAGACCTCACATGGCAACCAGAGACCCTGCTTAGCAATGAGAGACCCCATATAGCCACTAGAGTCCCACACAGCCACCAGAGACCCACACAGCCACCAGAGACCCACACAGCCACCAGAGACCCACACAGCCACCAGAGAGTCGCACCTAAGAGTCTGCACAGACAACCAGTAATAGACCCTGACCAGGTTTATTTGGGCTGGAACACCCCTCCCCCTCCTCTTTACCTCTTTATTAGTGGCCACCAGTGCATAGGAGGAATCCCTTCCGTTCTCCCACGTAGAGGAGTTTGGCTCCCATGGTTGAGACGCAGGATCTTTCATTCTATTACTAGTGTAGGACCCACTAATTCGGGGTACTTTGTCGCAGTAAGTGGGCTTAGCACTATATGACCATATACTGTGACCAAACCCCCGTCTTTTTCATAATATGTTCAGGTTTTTTTAACTAGCCCTGCAGGATAAATGTCATTCTTGAATGTGTGTGCTGTAATTTGTTTTTGAGGTCTTATAGCAGCACCATCTTGAATTTAAACGCATTTTAGGGTGTGCCCCCCAAATATGTTTTTGTGCACAGTCAACCAGAGACCCCACATAGCCACCTAAAAGTCTCCACAGTTGACTAAAGACCCCGTTTAGCCACCTGAAATTCCACACAGTCCACCAGAGACCCCAGATAGCTCCCAGATACCCCACATTATCCACTTTTAATGTACAGAGAGGAAGCGGTGGAGCCTAAAGAGGAAGGGGTGGAGTTTACAGATGAAATTTAGATGAAAATACATCATTGCCAAAGACATTATAGGATTGCTGCCCAGTCAGATATCTTGGGCCAAATTAAATGCCAATCTGATGTTTGTGGGTAGCTGTAGGTGTTGCCTGCCAAGAGATCTGATTGGCTGTTATCAGGAACTGCACTTTCCATAACACTCTTTCTGCCTTGGGGCCTAGTGGTTAATGGGCAGTAAAACCCGGTTGAGCCATGTTTTTAGCCCCCGCCCTCCCTTTAGTTGCAGAGGCAGTGGTCAGGAGTCCATGGCATGTGATGCTTTGCATAAGTGGCAGCAATTATAAGCCCTGTTGCTTTCATCTTGCCAAATGCAACCCATTCAAGTGAATGGGGCCGCTCCCCACAATGTGTGCAATGCATGCGGTAGTCTGGCATTTAGGGGGTTCAAACAGGCGGTGAGGAGACAATACAATGTCCTCCTCACTGGCTGTCAAATGCTCTCTGAGGAGTGATCCAAATGCGGATCACTCTTCACAGAGTAAAGTATGTGTGAACGAGCCCTAACTGTTCAAGCTCAAATGCCTCTTTGAAAAGAACCAAGGGGCGCTTCTCCTTACCTTCAACATCGTCCTTAAACAACTCTTCGGTTCCAAACTTTAAAATATCATCCAGTTCTTGCTTTGACATGGAGCCAGATTTGGAGCCGAGCCCCGGACGTACGACGAGGTGAGTGAGCATCATTTTCCTCTTGGCTACCTGGGTGATTCTCTCCTCTACGGACGCCCGTGTGACGAAACGGTAGATCATTACCTTTTTATTCTGCCCGATACGGTGTGCTCGACTAAAAGCCTATGGAAAAGACGTGAGAAGAGGGCAATGTAAAAATCATTTCTCATTATCTATGCCTATCGTGTGTTGGTTCTCATATTCTATCCATGGGAATTCACCATGCCTACAGTGGTCAGCCAAGAGTGCATTGCACAATGTTTTCTTCTCAAAGTGCAAACTTACAAAACATCAACACTGTAGGTAATAACACGGCCTTTTCAACTGATATTCCTTTGTTAGGTGGATGCTGGACAAGCTAACTACTGGACAGTTTATTTTACCTCTCTAGGATTCTATTAGTGAGATCTCAGCTCTGAGTTCCTGGGTGTGCAAACCTGCTATGTTCAATGTAAGGGGTCGCCACCATTTCTGATTACCGTATTTATCGAAGTATAACACGCGCCCCATGTTTAGGAGGGAAGTTTAAGGAAAAAAACTTACATTTAAATGCCCATAAATGCAGCCCTATCAGTTTACATCTGCAGCCGTGTCAGTGTCCATCATTGCAGCCTTGTCAGTGTCCATCATTGCAGCCTTGTCAGGGTCCATCATTGCAGCCTTGTCAGGGTCCATCATTGCAGCCTTGTCAGGGTCCATCATTGCAGCCTTGTCAGGGTCCATCATTGCAGCCTTGTCAGGGTCCATCATTGCAGCCTTGTCAGTGTCCATCATTGCAGCCTTGTCAGGGTCCATCATTGCAGCCTTGTCAGGGTCCATCATTGCAGCCTTGTCAGGGTCCATCATTGCAGCCTTGTCAGGGTCCATCATTGCAGCCTTGTCAGGGTCCATCATTGCAGCCTTGTCAGGGTCCATCATTGCAGCCTTGTCAGGGTCCATCATTGCAGCCTTGTCGGTGTCCATCATTGCAGCCTTGTCAGGGTCCATCATTGCAGCCTTGTCAGGGTCCATCATTGCAGCCTTGCCCCTGTGTCATTTACTTGTCAGTACACTGAACTGCCGTTTAAAAATGGCGCTGCCGTTCTTGGCGGCATTCGGCCCTTCTCGGCAGCTTTCGGCGGCTCACGAGACTGCGAGAGCCGCCGAAAGCCGCCAAGAAAGGCCGAAAGTAGCCGAGAGGCTCACAATCGGCGGGGGATGGGCGTATAACACGCACCCACGATTTTCAGGGAAAAAAAAGTGTGTGTTATACGCCGATAAATACGGTAATATTTATTTATTTTATATTATGTAGAATGTAACAGGAGGATCTGAAACATATAAAAAGGTGGATGGGAATACCCGAAACTCCCAGATGGACAGAAACTGTGTCAGGACCTGGATTTGAACCCGCAACCTCTGCTGTGTCTGGTGGTGTCTCCTCCTTTCTGAACCACCTGGGATCCTGCATGTTATACATGGAATACTTATTTTACTCACCGAACTGCAACTCCATTTATAACATTTGTATCATGTATTTTTTCTGGATTTTTTGGTTGATATTCTGTCTCTATCGTGTAAAATACACCTATGGTACAAATTATAGACCCTTCATTTCTTTGTAAAGTGGGTAAACTTACAAAATATGCAGGGGTCAAATCATTATTTCCCCCCCCCCCTGTATGTTTTAACTGCATGTAGGTCCTTTTTTGTTAAGGTGATAGCACAGGAAACAGGAGCTTATCCTTAACATCATAGGTGTTCTGGAAAATGATGATCCACTATCACGTCCATGATCAAAAGATGTACCACAACTCGCCCTATCCTGCTACAACTTCCTACCGAACTCGGATTTACTATTTTTTTTTTTTTTTTTACTGGCTGCTTGTCTACCCCTTTCTCTTGTTACTCTATTAGGCTTCATTCACACGTGTGGCCAGAGGGCAGTAAAATCAGGTGGGGAGTGCTACTGAACGCATCTAATGAAGTTCTATGGGGCAGCACCAAAACACTGTGCAATGCACGCGATTGCGTTGCAGTGATAAGACAATTATAGGGTTAAATCCTGCAGTGAGGAGGCGACATATTGTATTCTTACCGCCTGTCAACCCCCCCCCCCACCTCGAAAAGCGATCAGAGCTGAGATTGCTTTTCAGAGGAGTGGCAGTCCCTGCCGCACATGTGAACAAGACCTTAGAGAGAATAGCCCAGACCTCAGCACGTGACGACATTGGGAACAGGCTGACCTGAATGTCATTATGGGGGTTCCAGTCCGAGTCGTAGATAATGACAGTGTCAGCAGTGGCCAAGTTGATCCCGAGACCTCCAGCTCTGGTAGACAGTAAGAAACAGAACTGCTGAGCTCCTGGAGCTAAGGAAGAAAGGAAGGAAGAGTCACAAGACACACATTTACAAAATGTTCATAGTAATATCTATCTACTGACATAACAAGAACTACAACTATCATTGCAACTACAAACCATTGCTATTATGTGAGGTAGAATCCGGCCTCAAAAGGCAGGGATGTAAACTGCTGTAGGTTTTTTTTTTGCCATCTTTGTCCCCTTTGGGAAGATTTCCCCTCATTTCCTTTCCCAGTAACAATGTTTTTTTCACCAAGACAGGACACATTGAGAAAATTTCAGAAAGGCTCCAGGCAACAATAAAAGACTGAGAGAGGATTTGGCTTTGGCTGCTAAATGGTAATTAATCTCTCCTGATATATATTCTTTTTTTTTTCAAAAAAAGAAAACTGGCACAAAATAGTAAAAAAAACAAACAAAACAAAACCCTTTGCGCCTAGGGATAGTACAAATCTAAAAGCGGAGTTCCACCAAAAGTGGAACTTCCGCTTTACGTACCGTATATACTCGAGTATAGGTCGATCCGAGTATAAGTCGAGGCCCTAATTTACCACAAAAAATGGTAAAAACTTATTGACCCGAGTATAAGACGAGGGTGAGAAATGCAGCAGCTACTGTAAGTGGAAAAGAGGGTCAACAATGCCCATCTGCAGCTGTATACCTCCCTGTGTCCTGTGCATATGTCATGTGTCCTATGTATATGTGCATGTGTCCCGTGTATATGTGCATGTGTATATGTGCACGTGTCATGTGTCCTATGTATATGTGCATGTGTATATGTGCACGTGTCATGTGTCCTATGTATATGTGCATGTGTCCCGTGTATATGTGCATGTGTATATGTGCACGTGTCATGTGTCCTATGTATATGTGCATGTGTCCTGTGTATATGTGCATGTGTATATGTGCACGTGTCATGTGTCCTATGTATATGCCCAAAAAAAAGGGCTGAAAATCTCGACTTATACTCGAGTATATACGGTACTCCTCGCTCCCTTACATGCCACATTTGGCATGCAATTTTTTTTTTTTGGGGGGGGGGAGTGGGTACCTACTTTAGAGAGCAACTTCTTGTCCCACTTCCTTGTTCAGTCTTCATGCTGCCTAGGCGACTCCTCCTCTTACCCTAGGCGGGCCCTCCCTCTAGGCAATCTTCTGGGACACATCACTGGTCCCAGAAGATAGCCTGTCCACTCGGAGAGCGCAGTGCGCGCCTCGCGCATGCGCGCCCGGCCGTGAAGCCACAAACTGTCACGGCCGGGTGCCCACAGTTTCAATGACGGCGCCGCAGAGAGGAGCGAGGCTCCGTGCACCCGCTTCACTGGACTGTGGGGACAGGTGAGTGGCTGTTTATTAAAAGTCAGCAGCTATACTTTTTGTAGCTGCTGACTTTTGATAAACTAAAAATAGCCTGGAACTCCGCTTTAAAGCCTAAGCCTAATTTTGCAACTTAGACAAGTGTTAGTAAAACTGCACACAACTACTTTGCGCATCCAGGTGGATTATACTGTACCACGTTTTTTTCAGGACAAACTGGGCTTTCATTTGGTGGTAAATGGTAATGTATAGTTCCTCATTTATTTTTATACTTAACGGCACATTCCTTGCTACTACCATAGCCTACCACCAAAGAACAATGCAAAATAAATTCTCCTGCTCCTGACGATCGCAGCGATACCACATATATATGTGTTAGTTATTGTTCGCACCCGTAGTACAACCCAGAAACAATTAGGCATGTGCAATTCGTTTCGTTCCGAATTCGTTTTTCAACGAATTTCGACAAATTTGTTAATTCAGTAATATCCGAAGTAACGAAAACCTGTTTAACGAATTTTTCCGAATATTCGTAAATTCGAAAAATTTGTAAATTCGTAAATTCATACATTCGTACACTAGTAAATTAGTGCGTTCGTAAATTTGTAAATTCGGAAATCTGAAATAATAATTAACTAATAATAACTTAACTACCATTACTAATAACTATTAAATTATAGGTATTGTAGTTTCCTTTCAAATTTGGCTGTTAGTGAACGTAACACATACAAATTTATCCGAAGGTTACGAATGATCCGAAATAACGAATGCCACATCCAAACGAATGGAACGTAATGAATTATTAATAATAAATAACAATAATAATAATAACGTTTTATTACTATTATTTGTTATTAATTTGTTCCGTTCCATTTGTTTAGATGCGGCATTCATTATTTCAGATATTGCGTAACTTTGGATAAATTCGTATTTGTTACGTTCACTGACAGCCAAATTTGAAAGGAAATTACAATACCTATAATTTAATAGTTAGTTACTATTTCAGATTTTCAAATTTTCGGGTTTTTGGATTTTCAAATTTCGAATTTACAAATGTACGAATTCACGAATGAGCGAATGTACGCATTTACGAATGTACGAATGAACAAATCTACGATTGTACGAATTTACGAATGGCAATCATAACGAATGACCCGAAAAAAGAAAAAAAAAAAAAAAATGAAACGAAAATGAACACATTTTTTGGCTGTGCACATGTCTAGAAACAATAGTGCACAGTTTGCTTTTTTTTTTTTTTTTTTTTTTTGTGTACCTAAAACACACTGACACTAATTAAAAAAATAAATAAATCCTGTCCAAAAAATACTGACCTTGACCCAAACACTAACCCTGGGGCTGACCTAGATCAAACTTTGATCTAGGTATGTATTTATTTTCTACACACACTTTTTTTTTTTTTCTATCTCTGCAAGGACAGAAGGTCTCGTCCATTCACAAAGACAGAAAACACAGAGCGGGCTTCACAGTGGCAGCCAATTAGAGGCTATCACAGTGATCAGCTGACCCAGGAATCGGACGTTCCAGGACCCGATCGTTAGAATGGGGCCAGGGGCTCTTGGCGAGACCCTGGTTTCTGTGGCGCACTCCCAGCGCAAAGTGAGATATGCAAATATGCGGCACGACGGAAAAAAAATAAAAAACAGTCCAGTGGGGCTGCATATTTGCGTACGCGGCATCGTGAAGGGGTTACAATTTAACTGTATGAATAATAAACTGTATGTTCCTATTACCATAACCTAATGCCAAAAAGCAACCCAAAAATAAGTTCTCCTGCTCCTGACGATCGAAGGAATAGCACATATGTGGAAGGCATTTGTTGTTTGTACCCATAGTACAGCCCAGAAACAATAGTGCACAGGGGTGGACTGACCATTCGGGCACTCGGGCACTGCCCGAGGGCCCCATGCCACTAAGGGGCCCCATCAGGGTTGCCAGCCTCAATAAAACCAGGGACAGTATGTAAAAATCTGTGTTTTCTAAAAAATCCCAAGATTATAGGTGCCCCGCCTCTCCAGTACCTTTTCAGTGTGTGTGTATGTGTATTCTGTGTGTGTATACTGTGTGGCCCCATAATCTCCTATTGCCTGGGGGCCCCATAATCTCCTATTGCCTGGGAGCCCCATAATCTCCTATGGCCCGGGGGGCCCCATAATCTTCTCCTATTGCCAGGGAGCCCCATAATCTCCTATTGCCCGGGAGCCCCATGAGTTGTCAGTCTGCCCCTGAAAGTGCACAATTTTGTTTTATTAACCTACCTAAAACACACTGAGACTGATACTAGATTAAAAGAGGAGTTCCAGTCACCTGTGAAAAAAATAAAAGTCAGCAGCTACAAAAACTGTAGCTGCTGACTTTTAAAAAGCAGCCACTACCTGTCTCACAATCCAGCGGTGTGCTCACTCCAGTCGTTCTCACCCGCTGTTTTCCGTCTCCGGCGCCGGCATCTTCACTATGGGCACCCGGCTGTGAAGCCTCAAGCTGCGCATCGTGAATGGTGGATGCAGTCCCAGAAGACCGCAGGGGGGGGTGTGCATGTAGGTTGATGGAGGCTTCACCTCCCTCTTATTCTAAGACACAGGCTGGAGGGGGCGTGACATAGCCTGTGACTGGCAGAAATTCACCCACACCGTGTTATTGCCAAAAAATAATAACAATTTGATTGCAAATATATATTTGTATGACAATTTATTGATAGTAATTATTTTTACTCCGTATTTCAAAGGCTATTTTTTTTAAATTTTGAACATGTGACCAGCAGCAGAGGACTAGAAGCTCCCCCCTTCGTATGTTTCCCTGCAGACAGGCTGGGAGAGAGCCGGGTCATGTGACAGCCGGATATCCATGGGGAAAAATGTACTTAGATTTTTTTTTTTTTATTAAATTACAGAGCCGTCATCCACATACAGAAATAGAAGGGAGAATATAAATGATACAGAGTGTTTTTAGTATCACTTTAAGTCATTGGCTTCAAATGGCAGTAATAGGATAATTGTGGAGGTTTTATGTGATTAGCACAGTAGTACCATTAAACCTGTCAATTGCCTCTTGGCGCAGTCCTCCCGTGATCCCGCCATCTATCCGCTCGTACTTGTATCCTTCATACTCCAGGAAATCTTCAAGTAAATCCAGCATTTTTGTCATCTTTAAAAAAAAAAGTGATTGTATTACTCATACAATACATGGTAGCGTGTCTGTACAATTATGTATGTTAGTATTTGGAGGATTCATAAAACAGAAAAACATGCGCAAAAAAACGAAGACCAAGGATCCTGATAAAGGGAGCCACACTGAACCACTGCATCCCAATTCAAAAGACCAAATGAGGAAAAAACAAAAAAACAAAAAACAAAACACAGGGTGGTTTGTTTTATTAAAAAGTGAAAAAATATATGAATAACACATATTATATATATATATATATATATATAGATATATATATATAGATATATATCTATATATATAGATATATATCTATATATATATATATATATATATATATATATATATATATATATATATATATATATATATAGATAGGGGGAGAGAGAGAGAGGGGGAGAGAGAGAGAGGGGGAGAGAGAGAGAGAGGGGGAGAGAGAGAGAGAGGGGGGGAGAGAGAGAGAGGGGGGGAGAGAGAGAGGGGGAGGGAGGGAGGGAGGGAGGGAGGGAGGGAGGGAGAGAGAGAGAGATGTCTGTGACAGACATAGCCAGAACAGAGGCTGTTGGAGAGGACTGTATGCAAGCCTGTTGCCTTTTGATTATGGGCCCTGGATTTTCAATGGAACAATACTCTTTGTGAGGTGAATGAGAAATCCAGTCTGAACTGTATTAATCGGACTCAGTCGTGTATATATGTATATATTGTATGGGGACTCCTTACTGTAGATTTGTGTCCCTGAAGAGGGAGGGGGGGTTCCTCCAGCAGCCCCCTGCTGATAAGACTGGTTCATTCTGTTGGGACACATCCTGTGAGGAGATGCTGGTGTTATCAACATGTGTTTATGTTAATTGAGAGAGCTGATCACATTAGCCACCAGCACTGGCTAGGAGACGAATGGTCTAGGCTCAAATAAAGAGTTAGTTCTGATGTACTCCAAGACTGGTGTTGTCTAGTTCTTGGGGTTTCTATAGCCAGATCCATTGGACTCGTGTTCCAGAACTTAGGAAGCGGTATATGACGGAAGCACTCAAGCGGAGTGTGGGGCGTTCCGTGACAATGTCTATATATATATATTATATTACAGATACACAATACAAAATAGCAGTGCTATAAAATACATAAAACATGAAAATAGTCCAAAACAGTTAATACGTGTCCACTAAAATGCACAAACAACATGAGTGATAACAATGAATGAACAGTCCATGAATAGCACATAAATGTAGATTCTTGTGATATGACACCTCTTGACGACAGTGCACCTCCACCACATAAAAAGCGTGCTTACCAGAGGGCAAGCTTTTAGGGGGGCGAGACGACGTCAGATTGTGACGAAACGCGCGTAGGGAGGTCGACGTGCTGACGTCATCTCGCTGTACTCAGTGGACGGGTGTTTGCTTGCTGGCCCTGCTGTGTTTTATGATAGTTTTTTTATCTTCCATTCCGTAAGCGTAATCTTTTAAACCCGTTAAATCCTTCTGGTACGTTTTACACTATGGAGTATTTCTTTATATTTTTGG
The DNA here is from genome assembly GCA_037952835.1 of Lithobates septentrionalis. NCBI lineage: Eukaryota > Metazoa > Chordata > Amphibia > Anura > Ranidae > Lithobates > Lithobates septentrionalis. Next base: position 134,644 of record JBBDGP010004538.1, on the reverse strand, counting down.
GTAACGCCTGACCTCTTCCCTCGGTGGTTGATGCTCGAGTCTCCCAGGCTATTAGGTGCTTAGTCCAAGCCCCTTCCCATCACCATCTGTGGATAGTCAACTACTTTTTGGATTAAGGCCCTGGCTGGGTATTTAGCCGCAGGCTCCTAAAAGCTTGCCCTCTGGTAAGCATGCATTTTATGTGGTGGAGGTTGCACTGTTGTCAAGAGTAGTCATCATATCACAAGAATCTACATTCATGTGCTATTCATGGACTGTTCATTCATTGTTATCACTCATGTTTTTGGTGCTTTTTAGTTCACACGTATTCACTGGTTTGTTTTATTGCATCCCAGTCTTCAGCAGCACATTTCCTTTCCTTCAAGGTGCTCCATGAAGAAGTGACCTTCACCCCTTTCAAAAGTGTACTAACACCGGCCGACTATATGTGACCGGTACAGATCTGCTGGTGAATGACATAAATAAAACCATGTTACGTTGTCACAATAAAACAAGAGCCATAATGCTCGTACGATCGTTTACGGCACAAGCTCCCCTCATCTTCCCATGACCGCGGCTGTTTGGTAAATATTCTAACACTTCCCAGGTACCTGAGAGAATATAAGGACTCGGTGTCCTCCATCTTTCAGCTTCTTCAGCATTTTTTGTAGCAGCATCAACTTCCCGGAGGATTTCACTAAAGAGCTTCCGTCATAAGAGCCGTTTGGCAACACCGGCGCCTCCTGTGTTCAGAAATCAGAAATGCAGAAGAGGGTGATGAATTCTGTTTTTACAATTTCGGCACACACATCGGGCACGCAGCTAAATACACCTCTGGAAATCAGATTTGTGAACTCTTATCTGCCAATAAGATTTTTTAATTCTGTTCAGTCTCGTGAATCAGTCACCCCCCCGTCCGGACAGCACAACCAAGTCCCGGACCGCTCTACAGACTGCATTGCAACTAGTCCAACCTCGGCCTGTGATTGGACTTCTGTCTCCCTTACTGAGTACTTCTGTGTAAAGGATTACAAGAGGCTGTTATCTGGTAAGATTTTAGAAGAGATGCGACTTCTACGTAAAAAAAAAAAAAAAAATACACTTAGGGCTTGTTCACATGTGCTTTGGTGTCTGAAGAGCGATCTGTGTTTGAATTGCTTCTTAGAAAGCATTTGACAGGCAGTGAGGAGGCGTATTGCACACCATTGCAAGCTGCTTGCAGAGTGGCCCTATTCACTTGGACGGGGGGTAGAACTCCTGCTGTGGCCCTGAAGCAAAGCATTGCGGAGGGGGCATGTATACACTCCCGGACGATGCTTCTGAAGAAGAACAGAGAGCAGGGGGGGGGGGGTAAATTGTGTGAAAATGTGAATGACCCCCTACAGACTTTAATGAAAGAAAGACTGGATTGAAGTGGTTGTAAAGCCTTACAGTTTGCATTCTATGTATTCGGGTGAAAAACGAGCTGTGCTGCAGCTCCCCCCAGACCCCCCCCCCGCCCCCGCCTTTTTTCTTCTTACCTGAGCCCAATCCGATCCAGCAATGTGCACGAGCGCAGCTGTCTCTCTCCTCATTGGACAGATCGATAGCAGCAGGAGCCATTGGCTCCCTCTGCTGTCAGTCAAATCCAGTGACACACAGGAGCGAGGGGGGGGGGGGGCGGTGTATGTGTGTGTGTGTCAGAGTCCCGCTGTCTATAATAATGGACGCAGCAGCAAGACTCAGGGGTGAGCCTGCACAGGTGCCCCCAGGGAAAGCGGCTTTCCTGTGGAGGCACCCAATGAAGAGGACACCCACTAATCAAGTTTAAATTTCTGTTGAATTGGCCGAAATTTGAGCCGCATATGGCCAGGTGTAGAGGGAACTTCCCTTTATCTATGAGGAATTCCTCTTTCCTGTTTTTTGTCTAAACAGGAAGTTAAAGAGGTTGTAACCATAAAAAATATATATATATATATATATATATATCATGTTTCGTTATAGCAGATTAAACAGCATAGTGCTTGTGTTGTCTAATCTGTCCCTCTCTAGACTGAAAAATACCTGGCTGATCCTGCCCACCCCTCTGTAAACTGACCACATTTATCATGGCTGCTGATCCATGATTATTGTGGTCAGTTTACATACCCCAGTCATCCCGCTGCTCTCCTCTCTGCCCCCCTCCCTCCCTGCCTGTCAGCTCCTGTGCGTGTGTGAGCCACCTCCGCCCCCCCCCTCCCTCCTGCCATTGTTAGTAGTTGGCAGTAAAGGCAAAGAAATATTACTGCCAGCCCCCCTGTTTTATCAATCTATCCTACACTAGGGTTGCACCGATACTCATATTGGTATTGGTGCCGATACCGAGTATTTGCATGCAAATGCACCGATACCTGAAAACGATACTTTCAGGCTCGGTTCTTTGAGCTGTCAGTGGGGTCTCCCCTGTTGACCGCTGAAGTGTTAAAGAAGTCCGGTAATTGGAGCTGTGAAAAAATAAAAAAATAAAAGCAGCCAGCAATGTTGCTCAGTGCTGAAACACTAAATTAAAAGAAACATTGTTTCTTTTTGTATCTTTCTGTTTCTTCATCTGCAGATTAGAGGGATGAACAAATGTCCCTCTGTTTAACCCCTTATTAACCCTTAATTTACTCTAATCAGCCTTAATTAACTCCTTATTCTCCATTTAATTATTATTTTCCTGTTTTTTTGGGGTTTTTTTGTTCACGTCTATTTTATAAACAATAAACAATTAAAACTTTTTTTTTTATTTGCTTTGTTAGTGAATATTTTTGCACATATATATTAACATATATTTACACATTTCACATTGAAAAAGCGCAAAATTAAAAACAATAATCAATTTATTTCATTTGTAAATAACGCTTCAATGCTTTGTTCCATTGCTGACAGCTGAAGTGAAAAGAAAACAGTTGCGGTAGGTATCAGTTATTGGTATCGGCGAGTACTAAAAAAAAAGCATCGGTGCTCTTAAAAAAAATGGTATCGTTGCATCCCTATGCTACACTGTGTAAATGTTTTTATAAAACGATGCCTGTAAATACCTTATCGTAGATCTCTTCTGACTGGTCAAGTGATCTCCAGCCGCTCTCCTCCCCATCTAAGAGCTACAGAGGGAGGGGCTGAGCACAGTCACGTGACCTCCCCAGCTGATGTCAGAGGGGGATCTTGGCCCCTCCTGCTCTAGCCCTTAGATCGGAGGAGGAGAGCGGCTGGAGGTCACGTGACTGGCCATAAAAGATCTGCGATAAGGTATTTACAGGCATTGTTTTATAAAAAAAACATTTACACTGTGTAGGATAGGATGATAAAACAGAGGGGCTGGCAGTAATATTTTTTTGCCTTTACGAGTACTTTAAGAAAAATGAATGAATAAATGCATTTTCAGATGTGGTTTGAGTTGTACCGAATCGCATGGCAATGAAAATAAGATGGTTTCTGATGGTGCCCCTTCACATCAATGCAGTGCAGCTGCCATGCGACTTTGGGAAAGGGTTCTGTGTTACTTTGGTGCAGCTTACCGTGTCAGATTTGGCCTTATAAATATGCAAGCCGCATCCAAAAACACAACCAATGTTGCATCAAAAATCGCACTACCTAATCACACAAATCCTGTCACTCCCTAATCTAAACGAAAAACAAAAGTTAAGGGCCCTTGCACACTGGGGCGGTTTGCAGGCGCTATTGTGCTAATAATAGCGCCTGCAAACCGACCTGAAAGTGCCGCTGCTTTGTCTCCAGTGTGAAAACCCCGAGGGCTTGCACACTGGAGCGGTGTGCTGGCAGGACGGGAAAAAAAGTCCTGCTAGCCGCATCTTCGGAGCGGAGAAGGAGCGGAGTGTATACCGCTCCTTCACCGCTCCTGCCCTTTGAAATCAATGGGACGGCGCGGCTATACCGCCGGCAAAGCGGCTCTGCAGAGGCGCTTTGCTGTGGTTTTTAACCCTTTCTCGGCTGCTAGCGGGGGGGGTAAAACCGCCCCCGCTAGCGGCCGAATACCGACGGTAAGGCGCAGCTTACAACAGCGGCGCTTTACCGCTGACGCCGCCCCCACCCCAGTATGAAAGGGGCCTAAGGTTTTATATATATTTTATTAAGGTGCACGCGGAAAACTGTGCTGGGCATAACAACGTTCTGCTTCGAAATGAACCAGACAATGGAGGTTATTTACGAAAGGAAAATCCACTTTGCACTGAAAGTGCACTTGGCAATGCAGTCGCTGTAGATCCGAGGAGGGACATGCAAGGAAAATAAAAAACAGCATTTTAGCTTGTACATGATTGGATGATAAAATCAGCAGAGCTTCCACTCGTTTCAGAGCTTCCCCTTAGATTTAGAGCGACTGCACCTCCAAGTGCACTTTCAGTGCAAAGTGGATTTGCCTTTCGTAAATAACCCCCAATGAGTCTGGCACCCGAGAACTTTGTACCAAACCAATACAAGAGATTGGGGGGGGGGGGGGGCGGGGAAGTGAAAGTATAAATGAGATTTGAAGCTTCTTACCACAGCAGCTACAGGGAAAAGGTACGGGTGGTTGCAGCATTTCTTCAAGTCCATCATGATATTCAGCAAAGACACCTGGTTTCCTCCACCTTTAGAGTTCAATGCCTCAAAATTTCGGGTCAATATGAACTTATAATACTTCCTAAATCAGCAAAAAAAAGGAAATCTAGGTGAATGCAGCAGCTATAAGAAACGCATACATGTGACTATATAGAAAACACATCAACCAATCAGATTTTAGGGGTCTTTTTGTTTTCTTTTTCTCGTTCAGTTGGGAATGTTTCAGCAGACATCGATGCGATGAATGACACATCCTCTAAGGCAGGCCATACAGGGTTCGAACCATGTACAGTATGGGCAGACTGAATGTACCAAGTAGATCGATAAACTTGGGTACAAATCAGCATGCCGGGTCTTCCAATGTCTTCTGCCAATGACTTCTCCTTGTGGGGACGGCTTCCCCTGTCCTCCCCCGTCGGGGGAAGACACTGGCCCGGCAAGAGGGATTCCCATATCAGCACTGTCTGTGTTGATGGGGGAAATCTAGTGAATTTATTTCCTGCAACCCGTGGTTGCGGGAAAGAAATTTGCTCTGTGTATGGCTGGCCTAAAGTAGCTTTTCTCAACTTTCTTACCCCAGAGGAACTTTTTTTTTTTCTTTAATCAAATTTTTTTTTTTTTTTAATCAATTTTTTTTTTTTTTTTTTTTTTTATAATTATACATACAAACAGATAATATATCAAATAAGTTGATTAGATATCTGAAGTTATTAAATGATATATTTTTTTTTAAAAAAGGAAAGAAAAAAAACACACAAAAAAAAAAAAAATGAAAATAACAAAAAAACATAAACCAAACAAACCTTGCACCTCTCCTATCAAATTCACTTATATAATAACCAAAGCATAATGGAGCTTAAATGCAGTCTACTAATCAAATTAAATTAAGCTCCCTTAATATCAGTCATCAAACTATTGAAGCATCCTCCCTGCAACCTCAGTTTATCTTTCTTTTGTATATTAATTTCTTCTTCTTCTCATCTATTTTACTTCCTTCTACCTCAGCTCTTTACTCTGGCTAAGCCAGAGGAACCCTTAAAATCATTGCTAGGTCTCAGGGAACCCTTGCTAAAATAATTCATTGAGGGGGTCAGTGGAAAGAATGCCTCCGGCAAGTGGCATTGGACCATGAATTAAGCAGATGGGAGGTCAGCTAGCTCAAGGAATCTCCGGAGCAGCCATTCTCCCACCTCTTATACCCCAGAGATAGCTGTAACATTTTAAGGTCCCAGGGAACTCCTGGTAAAATTAGTACATCTGGGGTCAGTGGGAAGAAGGTCCCCCTTATGCTGGCGGTCAGATTGCCACCTGTTCACCATTGCTTTGGTCCACAGTATCCCCGGGGGTTATAATTCCTGCCCCGGCAGGTGTACACCTATGGCCACTGCAGCAAAAGGGGGAGCAGTTGGGGGGCCGTAAAAAAAAAAAAACAAAAAAAAAACAGCTCAGCAGCAGGGTTTTACTGCCCATCAACCACTAGTGTGATTGAGTCCTGACAAACAGCAATAAAAAGATAATTTCAGTGTCAGGTCACTACCACTGCTACGTGGCTTTGGACCCAGAATCATGCAGGTACCATCACATGGAAGGCCAATCAACCACAGCTCACCTTTAGTGGCTTCCAAGGGGCTAATATCCAGGTGGAGGAGGAGCCTGTTCCTAGTTTTCTTTTGGCTGCACTATGACTATATAAACAGTTTAAGGCCAGGGGACCAGTTAGCACTGAGGAAGACAGTATACCCCTCGAAACACGTCACCTGCTTTAATGCAAGGCTCGGGTTTCTATTCCGGTCAGCCATTCCTTTAACTTGAATTGTGACTGTGGTTCTTGGTAAATGCTTATAGCTGCACGGCCTTTGGGAGTATATGTCTTTATGCTTTTATGCAATAAATGATTTTTTAAAGTAATGGATGAGGCTGTTGCGCCCTTTCTGTTATTTTGTCAGTTAGAACCTCTGAAGGGACCCTGGCTGAGAATAGCTGCTCTAAAATCGGTGATCAAACTCTCCAGCATCTACCAAAAACTGAAATATCAATTTTTGTGAGGACGGGCCATTCAAAAAGTAATCGCCTTTCTTAAATGACCCAGGCTGGTGGGAAGATGAAGTTACTAACCGCTTCCCGTCCAATGACGTACCGGTACATCGCTGGTTTGGAAAGGTGATAGCCCTGTCATCGCTGCAGCAATGATCGAGGTCTCATATTTTAGTGACAGCCATTCTGCAAAAAGTAAAAGTAATCATAGCGGCTAATAGAATGCTGGATTACTTTTACAGGTGGCAGAAGGGGGACCCACCGCCCTCCCGCTGCCCCCTTTACCAGGCTCTCCTGTGCAATCAGTGAGCCCGGTAAGGACGCGACCGGCTGCATCCAGTTCCTGGGACACAGTGGGAGGAACGGATGTTGTCCCTCCCACTGTGTGACATCAGAAACAGGAAGTGACGAGGATTTCGTCACTTCTGGTTGTGGTCTGATGTAAACTATTGCTGGTGTTTCGTCAGATTAGGAGACTCGTCAGAAATTGTAAACGGAAGTGACGCTCCGTCGCCGCCATCTTGCTACACCCCGCACTCGTCCACAGTAAGGATACAGTGAGAAGGCGGCAAGCGGACATCTTTTTACACCCACCAGAGTCTTGCATTTCACACTTATTTTTAACAGCTGATATAGTGCAATTCCGTATTTTGAAATAGCGGTGTTCTGTCAGATTAGCAAACCCTCTGAGATCAACAGCCTTGCCGCTACTTTTAAAATTCAACATCTAAACAGTCAGATTTTTAAATCCTGTATTTCACTATATAAGCTCAGTTTACTGTTAAAAATAAGTGTGAAATGCAAAACTCCGGTGGCTGTAACAAGATGTCCGCATGCCGCCTTCTCACTGTATCCTTAAGTGTAAAATGCAAGACTCCGGTGGGTGTAACAAGATGTCTGCAAGCCGCCTTCTCCCTGTATCCTTACTGTGGACGAGTGCAGGGTGTAGCAAGATGGTGGCGACAGAACGTCACTTTTGTTACAAAATCTGACAAAACACTGGCTTGAACAAGCATCTGGTCAAACCAATCTTGGATTGATCAGATGCTTTGGAGGGCAGAGGAGAGATTTGGTGTCTAACGGACCCCATATCTCTCCATAAAGAGGACCTGTCATGTCCCATGATGTCACAAGGGATGTTGACATCCCTTGTGATAAGCAATAAAAATGATGAATTTATTTTTAAAGATACAGTATATTTAAAAAATAAATAAAAATGTTTTTAAAGTGCCCCCATTCCCACGTGTTCACACACATGTAGGCCCCGTAACACACATATGTAAATGCACCACACATGCGCGGTATTTCCGCAAATGACCGAGCAAGGGAAGTCATTTTACCCCAGGCCTGCTCTGTAACTCCATAACTGGTAACCTGTAAAGGCTTTTAAAACGTCACCTACGGAGATTTTTAGGAACCAAAGTTTGGTGCTGTTCCACAGGTAGACACTAGTGTGACATGTTTGGTATCTATTTACTCGGCGTCATCTTTTATATGTTGCCAAACAATTGGGTATTATAATGTGTGTTTTTCTGCAACTAAGATTCATTAAAAATTTATTTTTTCCACAAAATCTGCTTTTTAAAAACCGCTGCACATATATCGTGCAATATAAAAATATACTACACCAACCACTTTATTCCCTACATAGAATGTTTGGGGGTTCTAAGTAGTTTTTTTAGCAAAAAAAAAAAAAAAAAAAAAAAAGCTGATTTTTACATGTAGGAGAGGAATGTTAGAAATGGCCTTGACCTGAAGTGGTTAATTGCAAGGACAACCAAACGATAAAGGCAGAGTTACCCTTTAATATACTTTGGACATACTGAGGGATTCTGAGGCGACACAAATTCTGTTAATTATAATGAAGAGTCGCGCTGGTTATTCGTCCTGACGGATTTTACTTACTTCTGCATTTGGCTAAGCTCCACCCGCACTATTAATTCTGTTTTGGCTGGCATGTTCTTGAAGACATCTGCTTTCAGCCGCCGTAGCATGTGAGGCCCCAGCAAGTCATGGAGCTTTTTAATTTGGTCCTCCTTGGAGATATCGGCAAACTCTTCCAGGAAGCCGTCCAGATTGCTGTAGGAAAAAACATCGCAGAGAAATCATTTCCGGTGATCCCAGAGAGAGAGAGAAAAGGTGGCTCAGCTACGATCCAATCACCTGCGCTCGTTCAGTAACGCAAAGGCGGCGTGCAAACCGCGGTACTCCATAGCAACCAGTGGATTCCAAAAAAAATTAGATTTAATTGGGTGCAATAGTTCGTGATTGTAAAGTCTCATTTAAAAAAATAAAAATGTTATACTTACCTATCCTGTGTAATAGTTTTGCACAGAGCAGCCCGGACCCTCCTCCGCCTGCAGGGGGCGCGCAACCCCCGCGATCAGTGGTGCCTGTGTGTCAGCCTGACACACCGCATCTCCGATCGTGGTAAGGAGGCTCCTCACCATGTGATCAGCTGTGACCAATCACAGCGTGAACCAGGAGGTGCCGGTAAACCAGAGCAACCTTGCCTAACCGTCAGGGTGCTACAATAAAAATGATAGACCCTTCGTTTCTTTGTAAGCGGGCAAACTTACAAAATCTGCAGGGGATCCAATGATTATTTTTGTAGGATGTGGGTCCTCTTGCCTACCCTTAAGTCAAGTTTGAGGATGTGTGGCCCTTAGGTTCCTTCCATTCCTGCCTTGGGAGGGGAAATGAAGGAACTCTCCGGGAAAGCTCCTCACCTGGTACTCATTGGTCGGCTTTGGCTAATCATGAGAAGAGGGGTCCACCGGGGCCTTTTGGCTAGAGTGTGCCTTACTGCTACCCGAGTAGGGGGGTCAGGGAGGGTCCATATGACACACAATGAGTGCGTTTTTTTATGTGTGTTCACATGCACTTTTTAGTTCTCTTAGGGAGGGGGGGTTGATTTACTAAAGGCAAACAGACTGTGCATGTTGCAAGTGCAGTTTCTTCGGAGCTTGGTAAATGAAGTGAAGCTCTGCTGACTTCAATCATCCAATCCAAAGCAAGCAAAAATGCTGTTTTTTTTTTTTTTTTTACATTTTCCTTGCATTTGATTGGATATTCTTTGCAAAGTGAAGCTTCATCTCATTCATTAAAGTGGTGTTCCACTGTATAAAACGTTTTTTTTTTTTTTTGCTCAAAGCCAAAGATTATGACTTGCACGTAAATAACTCACGTTTTCCTTTTTGCTTGATTAATGATGTCCGTTTTCTTTTAAAAAAATAAACTTATAAATTTTTTAAAGAGGTCGTTTTCATCTTGCCTGTGGGCATGTGAAGCCCAAAGGGCATCCTCTTCCGGGATACGGTGCTGCTGATTGACCAGCCCGTTCTATCCCGACCTTGCGCATTGCGCAGTAATCTTTAAATCGGAGCGCCGCCAACTGCTCAGGTTGCCATCACAACGGGCGGCGTCGCCGGAAGTCCCGTTGTGATGGCAACTTAGCCCTCGGCGCTGCCCGACTGACTCCTGGGAAATGACGACACGCATCTCCCCAGGAGCAGTAGCGAGCTGAGATGCCGAGGGAAATGACGTCAGTAGCCCAGGCACTGGAAGAGGCAGATTTCGAGGGACCACCTAGCAACAGGGAAAAAAAGGTAAGTAAAAAAAAATTTTTTCTCCAATTTATTTTTTTTACTTGATTTCATGCACATTTATTAATTTTGTTTTTTTGGGGTGGAATACCACTTTAAGCTATGGAGCAAATGACCTTGCAAAGTGCACAGTCTATTTGCCTTTTAGTAAATCAACCCCCATGGTGTTTGATTTTTGAACAGCACACTGCAGGCTCAAAAAAAGTAAAAAAAAAAAGATTTAAAAAAATCGTAATTGAATAAAACCTGCAGATTTTGGAAGATTGAAAACAACTTTTGAAATGACATTACCATAGCGATGCTTGTATGAGGTTTTAGCTACTGAGTTTGGTTGTAATTGAACTCTGATTTGATTTTAGCCTTTTTCCAGGTTCCTGGGCAGTCCATCATACGCAAGGCCCGATTCACACCGCCGCGACTTGTCATGCGTCTTGAGAGTTCAAAGTCGCATGACAAGTCGCGCCCCATTAACGACAATGGGACCGTTCTAATCGGTGCGACTCAAGTCACTCCAACTTAAAAAAAAAAAAAAAGAACTGCACTACTTTAGTGTGACTTCTACACGACTTGCATTGACTTCTAATAAAGAAGTTGAATGCACGCCGCTATGAAGTCAATCAGGAGATTATTATATTGTTATTATACACGATTTATATAGCGCCAACAGTTTACGCAGCGCTTTACAATGTAGACGGGGGGCAGCACAATTACAGTACAATACAGAAGGGACAGGAGGGCCCGGCTCGTACAGAGCTAACCCCCTGGCCACTGACACCTTTGGGCAGCCGGCCTCCTTGTTTCGATCGCCGGCCGCTTTCACTGGCCGGACTGAAATGGCGCAGGAGTTCAGTTAGCTTCGGCATTGCCGAATTCGTACAAGGAGGAAATAGTATACAAGTATGATGGGAATGTGAAAAAATACAAAAACTTTAATTTTATACAATCATAAAAAAAGGACCCAATGGTCATCTTGATATCCACATCAATAAAAAAACAATTAACATGATGACAATTTTCATAAACATGGCACCCTATGGACTCTAAATACTGGCGCACCAGACCGGCCTGTATTGGGTTATACGGCCAGATCCTTAGAGGCGCTCACAGAATAACCTAACGCGTTTTGGAGCCATGTTTTTTCCTTAAGGGAAAGAGAAGGGTGCAAGAATATGTTGTCATCACAGAAAAAGGTAGACATTGGCATACTCCATCATGCTGTTTCACACCGCCCACTATACTGGCCAAGGGGAGAGAGGGGGAGTAAAGGGAACCAGTGCAGCCATGCTGTGAAGATCAGGACATGCCGGGACCATTTGCAGAGGTCAAGAGATTCAACCAGCAGTAAACGATTGGATCACTTGGTCGAAGAGCATGTGTGTGGGTGGTTGATGTAGGGGTCCCGCCATGTGTATTTTCTCCATAAAGTACCAATTTAATCTCCCTGGTGGTAATCCCGAGTATGGCTCGGGGGGTTAAATTTCAGTACCATTAGCGGTAGCCACAATACTTGGGATTGCATTGCAGAATCCTGGTCCAGGTTACTTACCTTGTCACCGGGATCCTGCGATGTCCCCCCACACCCCGCTGTGTCCTCCGCCCGATGTCCTGTGTGCCAGGCACCGATCCCTGCGAGTGTCGCAACGCATGGGGGCGGGGCCCGGCGGCAAATTCAAAAAGTGCCCTGCATGCAGTTTTACATGATATATACTGTTCTTTCTGCCTGGAAACTTGAGATTGTCCATAGCAACCAAAAAGTCTTCCTTTACGTCAAAAACGGTTTTAGACCAGCTAGAAAACAGTGATAGTAATATGGGACACTTGTAGAATTGAGCGATAGTGAATTGTGGGGAAATTCATTTTAATATTAATATATTATTATTTTTTATACTTATTTATTATATTATAATTTATGATTTTGTGTATTTCAAACTTTATCATACCCGGGATGTCTACTAGACTCTTGTTTGGACAGATTTAAAGGGGTTATAAACCCTCGTGTTTTTTCACCGTAATGCATCCGATAATGCATTACTTCTAAAGTAAATAAAAAGGGGGGGGGGGGGGTGGAGGGGCGGTGAAGCCTGGCGGTCACCGCCCCTCCCCCCCTTTTTACTTACTTGAGCCCCTCCATCTCCTCGGCGGGGACGCGCTGTCCCTCTCTCCACGGGGGTTCCCAGCTCCTGATTGGATAGATTGATAGTAATAGTGTCCGCTCTGCACTGCGCAGGCGCCGCGCTCGCGCAGTAAGGAGGACAAAGGAGGCGCCAAAAATGTCCGAAGAAGAACAGCTGACGAAGACGTATGAACGGCGCCTGCGCAATTCATGTAATATTCTGTCACAGGCTCCCGCACGTTCCCGATGCTCGAGGGGCCGGATTTATAAGATGGGCGGATGTTTGCGGGGCTTGTTTAGTGAAGTGAAGGGTGGGTTTAGCAATGTTTATGGGCGTGTTTGATGTACATATTTAAGCACCTAACACAAACAATTAGGCACAGTATCACTTACAAAGTTGTATGAAAAGTATCCGCGCTTATCACCGCCCCTTAGAAAGTTGTATGAGCCTCGGGAGCGTGCGGGGCCGTGTGACATTAAATGGTATCAAGTGCGCATGCGCCCAGCTCAGCTGTTGATTTTCAGATATTTTCGGAGTGTCCCGCTGCGCTTGCGCAGTAGAGAGCGGACAGTATCCAATGGGCCAGCTACGCTTGCGCAGCAGAGGTGCGGACACTATCCGATGGGGGACAAAACTCGATAGGACACCGGAATTCGTGTCTATGGATGCAATTGCTGGACTCGGGAACACCCCCTCAAGGTAAACCCCCTCGGGAGAGCACTTCTCCTAGGGGGTTATCTGATGCGGGAAGGAGCCACGAGAGCTGCCGGGGGGGGGGGGGGGGCCCAGAAGATGATGTTCAGGGGCCACTCTGTGCAAAACGAGCTGCACAGTGAAGGTAAGTATATGTTTGTTATTTTTTAAAAATAAAAAAATGATCCCTTACAATCGCTTTAAGTGTGTTATTACTAAGAATTACAGGCCTACAATATAAAAAACGCCAAAATTCAATGCAAAACAATGTACCGCTTTGAGATTCAAAAATCTGACACAATCATACCGCCAGGGAGGCTACAGCCAATCTCCAGGTGAGGCAACTAAACACTAGGCATGTGCAATTCGTTTCATTCCGAATTCGTTTTTTTTAACGAATTTCAACAAATTCGTTAATTCGGGAAAATCCGAATTAACGAAAACCCGTTTAACAAATTTTTTTCCGAATATTCGTAAATTCGATAAAATTGGACATTCGTAAATTCGGGCATTTGTACATTAGTAAATTAGTGAATTCGTAAATTCGAAAATTCGGAAATCTGAAATAATAGTTAACCAATAATAACTTAACTATTAGTAATTACTAGTAACTTTTAAATTATAGGTATTGTAATTTCCTTTCAAATTTGGCTGTTAGTGAACGTAACACATACAAATTTATCCGAAGTTATGAATGATCCGAAAAAACGGAATGGAACGTAATGAATTAATAATAATAAATAACAATAATAATAATAACAACGTTTTATTAATATTATTTATTATTAATTTGTTCCGTTCCATTTGTTTAGATGCAGCATTAGTTTTGGATAATTCGTAACTTCGGATAAATTCGTATTTGTTACGTTCACTGACAGTCAAATTTGAAAGGAAATTACAATACCGATAATTTAATAGTTAGTTACTATTTCAGATTTTTGAATTTTCGGTTTTTTGGATTTTCAAACTTCGAATTTACAAATTTACGAATTTTCTAATTTACAAATGTACGGTTTTACGAATGTACGAATTTACAAATGTACAAATGTACGAATGAGCGAATGTTCGAATTTACGAATGAACGAATTTACAAATGTACAAATGTAAAAATGTACGAATGTACGAATTAACGAATGTACGAATGAGCGAATGTTCGAATTTACGAATGTACAAATGTACGAATGTACGAATGAGCGAATGTTTGAATTTACGAATGAGCGAATGTTTGAATTTACGAATGAACGAATTTACGAATCGCAATCATAACGAATGACCCGAAAAACAAAAAAAAAAAAAATAAACTAATGAAACGAAAATGAACACATTTTTTGGCTGTGCACATGTCTACTAAACACACAACCGAAAAAAAACGTGTGCATGGTTTTACCGGTCAGCAAATTTACCCTTTGCTGGAAATAAACTCAATAAACTGAAGGGGAGTCCATAAACTTTTAGTCCTATAGCGTATCTGTAAAACGAAAAAAAATATATAATTTTCCTATACTAGCCTACTGTTAACGGTTTTTGACTTGAGACCCGTATAAGACTTTTTGTTTTGTTTCAAAAAGCTTTATTTCTCTTTGGTGAAATGACCACAGATTGTATAACCATTAAGTGATATTCACATTTAAATAAAATACTCCAAGCCAGCAGGAAACCTGATTTGTGAAGCTTTTTTCACAGCAGGGGATGCTGTTAAAACGTTAAAGCTTCAAAATCCAGATGCAAATCATTGCTGATAAAAAAAAAAAGAAAAAAAGAAAAAAAAAAAAAAGAGAAGGCTCTTCTTGCAATGCTGCAATCAATATGCACTCTGCGTGACTCGCCGTCCGCTCTCGCCCCGGCTGCTGGGAACATGCGATGTCACCCACTTATGAATAATTTATAAGTTACATTTTTCCACAGCCTCAGACAACAGATCCTAATGATGTTGACACGATGGAAGGAGGAGGGATGGTGGCCAACCATGAAACAAAGGGAGGGGGAAAAAAAAATATATATATATACCAGAGCGAGTCTGAAAGCCACCAGGAACTGTAAGGCGCTCAATGTCAGCAGCATGTGCGAAAAGAGACGCTGTAGTATTTTTTACAGTTCTTTTTAGATTAATGGCCAGTTAAAGTGATCGTGGAGGCACGCTGTTGGATCGGCCAACAAATCTTGAAATACTTTAGGCATGCAGGGCACACCCCTAATCACTACAGTGAGGGGAAAAAGTATATGACCCCCTGTTGATTTTGTACGTTTGCCCCACTGACAAAGAAACGATCCGTCTATAATTTTAATGGTCGGTTTATTTTACCAGTGAGAGACAGAATAACAACAAAAATATTCAGAAAGAATGCATTTCATAAAAGTTATAAATTGATTTGCATTTTAATGAGTGAAAAAAGTATTTGATTCCCTTCATAAAACATGACTTAGTAGTTGGTGGAGAAACCCTTGTTGGCGATCACAGAGGTCAGACGTTTCTTGGAGTTGGCCTCCAGGTTTGCACACATCTCAGGAGGGATTTTGTCCTCTTTGCAGATCCTCTCCAAGTCATTAAAGTTTCAAGGTTGCCGTTTGGTAACTCGAACCTTTAGCTCCCTCCACATATTTTCTATGGGATTAGGGTCTGGAGACTGGCTAGGCCACTCCTTTGCAGTGGCGTCACTAGGGTTGGTGTCACCTGGTGCGGTAAAACATGGTGTCACCCACCTCCTGTCTAGGCTGCCCAGCACCCTGCATGTAGCGCACGGTCATGGGGCGCACCCCAAACTGGCCCCTGTAAATTATAGTGTAGGGTGATATAGTGGCAGGTTAGGGTAGTATAGGGTGGTATAGTGGCAGGTTGGGGTGGTATAGGGTGGCACAGGGCAGGTTAGGGTAGTATAGAGTGGTATAGTGGCAGGTTGGAGTGGTATAGGGGCAGGTTGGGGTGGTATAGGGCAGGTTGGGGTGGTATAGGGCAGGTTGGGGGGGTACAGGGCAGGTTGGGGTGGTACAGGGCAGGTTGGGGTGGTACAGGGCAGGTTGGAGTGGCACATGGCAGGTTGGAGTGGCACAGGGCAGGTTGGGGTGGTAAAGGGCAGGTTGGGGTGGTATAGGGCAGGTTGGAGTGGCACATGGCAGGTTGGAGTGGCACATGGCAGGTTGGAGTGGCACAGGGCAGGTTGGGGTGGTAAAGGGCAGGTTGGGGTGGTAAAGGGCAGGTTGGGGTGGTAAAGGGCAGGTGTGGGTGGCACAGGGCAGGTTGGAGTGGTATAGAGCAGGTTGGGGTGGCACAAGGCAGGTTGGGGTGGTACAGGGCAGGTTGGAGTGGCACAGGGCAAGTTGGGGTGGTATAGGGCAAGTTGGGATAACACAGGTCAGGTTGGGGTGGTATAGAGCAGGTTGTGATGGCACAGGGCAGGTTAGGACTCTATGCAGTAAGAGTGTGCTGTGCAGTAACTTACAGCATGCCTCATGCCTGCAGATGAAGACTTGGGCGGGTCTGCTTTGCCCTCGCCTCTAACGCCTTCAGCTGCGGGATCAGCCAGTGTGAATAGGTCTGTGGGAGGAGTGGAGGAGGCGGCGCGGCCACACCCCAAGCTCCGCCCACCAACTTCGGCTGCCTCAGGAGGTATTGGAGATTCCCGAGTGACAGCTTAACCTGAAGGGGGAGTGTTATAGGCAGCTTCCCCCGCACTGCTGGATGCCCTGCTTGCACTGCTCCGCTGCAAACTATAGTAGTGTTTAGCGGCGGTACCGGTTTCACCCCTCTGGCGGGTGTCAACCGGTGCGGGCCGCACCCCCCGCACCCCCATAGCAACGCCACTGATCCTTTGTTGCCTTGGCCGAGTGTTTTGGGTCATTGTCATGCTGGAATACCTGTCCACGACCCATTTTCAATTCCCTGGCTGAGGGAAGGAGGTTCTCACCCAAGATTTGATGGTACATGGCCCCGTCCATCATCCCTTTGATGCGGTGAAGTTGTCCTGTCCCCAGAAAAACACCCCCAAAGCATAATGTTCCCACCTCCATGTATGATGGTGGGGGATGGTGTTCTTGGGCTCATAGGCAACATTCCTCCTCCTCCAAACACGGCGAGTTGAGTTGATGCCAAAGAACTCGATTTTGTTCTCATCTGACCACAACACTTTCCCCCAGTTCTCCTCTGAATCATTCAGATGTTCATTAGCAGACTTTAGACGGACCTGTACATGTGATTTCCTAAGCAGGGGGACTTTGCGGGGGCTGCAGGATTTCAGTCCTTCCCATGTAGTGTGTTACCGATTGTTTTCTTGGTGACTATGGTCCCAGCTGAGATCATTGACAAGATTCTCCTGTGTAGTTCTGGGCTGATTCCTCACCGTTCTCATCATCATTGAACCTCCACGAGGTGAGAACTTCCATGGAGCCCCAGACCGAGGGAGATCGACCGTTATTTTGTGTTTCTTACATTTGCGAATAATCGCACCAACTGTTGTCACCCTCTCACCAAGCTGCTTGGCGATGGTCTTGTAGCTCATTCCAGCCTTGTGTAGGTCTACAATCTTCTCCCCGACATCCTTGGACAGCTTTTTGGTCTTGGCCATGGTGGAGAGATTGGAATCTGATTGATGTGAGGTGTCTTTTATACAGGTAACAAGCTATTAGGAGCACTCACTTTAAGAGAGTGCTCCTAATCTCAGCTCGTTACCTGTATAGAAGACACCTGGGAGCCAGAAATCTTGCTGATTGATGGGGGATCAAATACTTATTTCACTCATTAAAATGCAAATCAATTTATAGCTTTTTTTTTAAATGATTTTTTCTGGATTTTTTTGTTGTTAATCTGTCTCTCACTTTTAAAATAAACCGACCATTAAAATCATAGTCCAATCATTTCCTTGTCAGTGGGCAAAGATACAAAATCAGCAGGGGATCAAATAATTTTTTCCCCTCACTGTATGTACGGTGCCGATTCCCCCTATTGCCAGTGCTCCCTCCCCTTGTTGCCCCCCACTATGCTTCAGTTTGTGAATGAACAGGAAGCCACTCAGCACAGAGCACTTTCCATTCATATATTGTCCTGTGCAGCTGAGGCTGCAGAAAAAGGCATGTGTGTGTGTGTGTGTGAGCTTTGGGGTCCACACCCTAATGCAATAGGCTGCTCACACCTATGTTAAGCATACTCTATGCTGCTTGGCTTTTGGCCTTTGTGGGAGGAGGGCTTACCAGTTAAGACACCCTTTTGTACAATCTCCATCTATTGGAACAGTGTTATGCACTGCCCTCTTGGGGTTCCTACGTGCCCCTTCCATGCTTTGGGACAACCTGGGTCATCTTTCCAATTTGGATATAGTTTCACAAGATCTTGGTTGGATGTATGTTCCCCTGAGGAAGTTGGTAAACGGTGAAACACGTAAGAAACGACACCCAAATTGTCTACTGCAGTTGTTATATCGAATGTATACTGAATATCATTTTTATGTGTATACCCGTAGCACAATGAGCGTCTTTTTTATGGAGCCTCCTATATGTAATTGTAATGAAATGTTTTTATGGACATTTTATGGTGTTTTTAAGGAATTTTTGCAATGAATAAAATGATTTTGAATTTTAAACAAATCGAGTATTAATTTCTCTGGGGTTAGAGTGGCACCTCTAAAATCCTTTTCTCTTCATTTTTTAAAATATTTAAAAACAGAACCATGCTCCTCTATTCACTGAACATTTAGAAAGAAGTACCGAGGCATTTTAAAGTGGTTCTAAAGGCAGAAGGTTTCTTTAACCTAAATGCATTGTATGCATTAGGGTAAAAACACGTCTGCATGCAGCGCTCCCCCCAGCCCCCCTAAATACTTACCCGAACCCAATCTCGATTGGCCCCTGCTGCTGTCAATCACAGCCAGTAAAGAGGGAACGGGGGGCAGGGCCACGCCACGCTATGTGCGTCGATGGACACACAGACCCGGCTTGGGAGCAAGCATGCACGAGTGCCCCTGCTATGGGGGCACTCAGCGGGGGGGGGGGGGTGGAGCCAAGAGCACCGACAGGGGACCCGAGGAGGATCGCGCTGCTCAGCACAAAACCATTACACAAAGCAGGCAAGTATAACAGGTTTGTTATTTAAAAAAAAAAAAAAAAAAAAGTTTGCCTTTGTGAGGGTGTCAGCTACTAACAGGATAAAGCAGAGCTGCACTTTGATAACTTCGCCCCCCGGTAAAATTTTATTCAAACCAAGCTTGCGACATCAGTCCCCGCCAATTGCCCACACCCCCCCCCCCCCCCCGACGTGTCTCACAACAACTGGGCTTGTTCATAGAGGTGACCTCTATAAATAAGCTCAATCTGGGTGAAATGCATGAAAGGGGTGTGGGCAACGGGGACCGAGGTAGCAAACAGGCTTGAGATGTGCGTTAGACAATAATGAGGAAATGTATTCATATAAATACACATGGGACATGGTACATAGGAGATATGATGAGCTGATGGGCATTTAATAGACAAAAATGAAAATTGCACTATTGCACATAATACATAAAATAAAAAAA
This sequence comes from Lithobates septentrionalis, assembly GCA_037952835.1. Lineage (NCBI taxonomy): Eukaryota > Metazoa > Chordata > Amphibia > Anura > Ranidae > Lithobates > Lithobates septentrionalis. Next base: position 115,159 of record JBBDGP010004538.1, on the reverse strand, counting down.
ATAGGGTATGATGTAAACGCATGATTGAATAAAAAACTACACTTTCTTTCGCTCCTTCATTCTCACATTATACACCACTATAGGCGCTATACCCTCTATACCCTTTGCAAGTTACACCCTACACTTTCTACTGACCACATTAATTTTACATTTCATGCAGATTGGAACTGTTCTCAGGCATCATCGTTATGCAACTCGCCTTCCAACTCTCCCCTCGAGTGTGGTGTTTTCGTCCTTGGCTGCCCGCAGTTTTACGCCCCACACAGCTCCCGGCAGGGATATGTCCCATCTTTCCTTAACTTTCAGATTTTAGCATCCTATGACCAACTTTAGGGCTGATATGTTAGTAATTTTTAAGGGTCTTTGTTTTTTTTTCCTCCCCCTACATCCTTATTTAACCATTTTAACCACTTCAATACTGGGGGGGGGGGGGGGGGTCACTTTCACACCTTCCTGCCCAGGCGCCAATTTTCAGCTTTCAGCGCTGTGGCTTTTTAAATGACAATTGCGCGGTCATGCTACACTGTACTCAAACTAGATTTTTATCAGTTTGTTCCCACAAATAAAGCTTTCTTTTGGTGTTATTTGATCACCTCTGCGGTTTTTATTTTTGGTTAAACGAATAAAAAAAGACCGAAAATTTTGAAAAAAAAAAAAAGTTTTTCTTTTTTTTGTTATAAAATTTTGTAAATAAGTGCGTTTTCTCCTTCACTGATGAGCACTGATAAGGCAGCACTGATAAGGCAGCACTGATGAGGTGGCACTGATGAGATGGCACTGATAGGCAGCACTGATGGGCGTTGATAGGTGGCACTGGTGGGCACTGAAAGGCTGTACTGATGGGTACTTATGGGTGGCACTGATAGACGGAACTGCTGGGCACTGAAAGGCGGCACTGATGGGTACTTATGGGTGGCACTGATAGACGGAACTGCTGGGCACTGATGGCTGGCACTGATAGATTTCACCAATAGGCATCATTGGTGGCACTGGCAGGCATTTTTCACTGGCAGCTGACTGGGCACTGATTGGCATTTCCCTGGTGGTCTAGGGTGGCCATCCCTGGTGGCCCTGGCGGCATCCTTGTGGTCCTGGGCGGGCATCCGAGGGAAGGCTGCGCTGATAAGCAATCAGCACAGATCCCCCCTGTCAGGAGAGCCGCCGATCGGCTCTCCTCTACTCGTGTCTGTCAGACGCGAGTGAGGAAAAGCCGATCACCGGCTCTTCCTATTTACGTTGTGATCAGCCGTGATTGGACACGGCTGATCACATGGTAAAGAGTCTCCGTCAGAGACTCTCTACCTAGATCGGAGTTGCGCTGTGTCAGAACGACACACCGCAACAACGATCGCTGCGATGCGCGTCCCCGGGGGCGCGCAGCGGCTTGATATCCTGAGGACGTCATATGACATCCGGTCAGGATATCGCAACCACTTTGCGGACGTCATTTTTCTATATTGCGGGCGGCGAGTGGTTGATTTATTTGAGTAATTTGGAATATTTTTTATAGATAGGCATTCTGCACTTGCTTCTGAAGAAGTGGAACTTCATCCACAAAACGCGTCAAGCTTTTAAATGCAGCTTTTTATTCAATCATGCGTTTACATTATACATTGATTTTACGTATTATGTGCAATAATGCAATTTTAATTTTTGTCTGTTATATGCCCATCAGCTCGTCATATCTCCTATGTACTATGTGTATTTATATGAATAAACTTCCTCATTATTGTGCAATTTATTTATTTTTGTCTAACACACATCTCACTCAAAGTCCCAAACCCCCCCCCCCCTTTTTTTCTTAATGATTAATAGGGACGGAGGTATATGTTCATTTGACTATATACCTCATTTAAAGTCCCAAATATTCCCCCTTTTTATGCTAACAGGCTTGATTTGAATAAAAGTTTGCCGAGCGTTGCTATCAGGGTTGCGGATCTTCTGTATGCTGTCATCGTACTATGGAGTGTGGACGGGCTCTTTTTGGGAACCGGCACCATATTGTGTTCACAAATCAGCAATGTCGGCAATGAAACTTTGGGCGGAGCTGCCGGCTTTGCAGCTTATAAATGGTGTCAGCTACTGGCTGTGAATACCTATATGCTGCAGGAGCGGTCAGTTTGCACGCTGGCTCGTCTAGGATGGAACACTTACTTGAACCTCTCAGGGGTCAGGAAGTTGAGAAGATGAAAGAGTTCCTCGAGGTTGTTCTGGAGTGGCGTCCCAGTGAGCAGCAGTTTGTAGTCGATCTTGTAGCTATTTAATACCCTAAAGAACTTGGAAAACAACATTATGTGGTGGCAGCCTTCACCGATGCATCAGAAGTTTGCAGGTCACACTTTAACAGAAATCGCTTACAATGGTTGTCTGGAATAATCATTAGTTGATAAACGATTAGCAATGAACATATTCAAGCATTTGTTACCCTAAAAAATAAAAAAAAAAATGGATCTGGTTCCTTTAAAGCAGGGGGAGGCAACCTGGGGCCCTCCAGCTGTTGCAAAACTACAAGTCCCTTCATGCCTCTGGGAATAATTGTGACTGCCAGCCTTGCAATGCCTCATGGGAAATGTAGTTCCACAACAGCTGGAGGGCCCCAGGTCGCCTACCCCTGCTTTAAAGCACGATATACAGCACGGTGCTTGTGCTGTGTCATTCGGCCGCCTGCATCACCTGAAATACCTGGCTGATCCTGTCTGGTTCTGCCCTCCCCCTGTAAACTGACCACGGTTTATCATGGCTGCTAAACTCCGACACCGTGGTCAGTTTACTCCATCATACGCAGCTCTCCTCTATGCTTTCCCCCTGTCCTCTCCCCCCTCCCCTCCCTGCCTGTCAGCTAGTGACAGTGTCCGCCCCCTCCCGTCTTGTGGCTAAAATAACTTTTAGATTTCCATACAATCCTCTGCGTTTCCTAATGCTATGTGTCCCAGTGTATGTGCTTTATTAAAAAAAAAATGCCATTACCGCTGTTCTCTGCCACGTACACACGATAGGATTTTCCGACAACAAATGTTCGATGGGAGCTCGTTGTTGGAAATTTCGACCGGTGTAGGCTTCATCAGACATTTTCCGTCGGAATTTCCAACAAACAAAATTTGAGATCTGGATCTCAAATTTTCCGACAACAAAATCCGTTGTCGGAAATTCCGAGCCTGTGCACACAATTCCGGCGCACAAAGTGCCACGCATGCTCGGAATCAAGCAGAAGAGCCGCACTGGCTATTGAACTTCATTTTGCTCGGCTCGTCGTACGTCTTGTACGTCACCGCGTTCTTGGCGTTCGGAATTTCCGACAAGATTTGTGTGACCGCGTGTATGCAAGACAAGTTTGAGCCAACATCCGTCGGAAAAAAATCCAGGATTTTGTTGTCGGAAAATCCTATCGTGTGTACGGGGCATAACTCTGTGAAGGCTAGGCTATTTCTCCCGATGCCTTCACTTGCATATAATTCTTGTTCATGATATTTTTTATTTTACTTTTTTTTATGGAAATTCTTAATAAAACATATTTAAAAAAAAAAAATTCTGTTTATACCTGATTTCAGAGTGCCACTCGGCGCTCACGTGACCGGCCGCCTCTCTCCTCCTGACTGAAGTCAATGGGGAATCCTTGGCCCCTTCCACTGCAGCTGTCAGATCGAGAGGAGAGAGGAAGCCGGTCACGTGAGCGCCGAGTGGCGCTCTGAAATTAGGTATAGACGGATTTTTTTTTTTTTTTTTTTTTTTATAAAAACACAAACACCGGGGCACACAGCATTGGAAAACACAGAGGATTGTATGAAAAGGATATAGTGGCTTTAACATTCTCCCCATGTCGATCCTTTACAGGGCCCTTTATTACAAGGAGAAGGATTCTGTACAGATGTCTATTCATTAGGGATATTGCTTAAAAAATAAAAGTGGTTTAAAAATGTTTTTTTTTTTTTTTTTTAGTCTCCAAAATACAACATTGCAAATAAATATTTTGTATTCTCATTTTCAGACAGTAAATGGAGCTTTGAGATCATTTCAGACTTCTACCTGCTTATTAGCTTAAAATATAACTAAAAGCAAAACTTTTTTTTTTTTTAGTTTTGGATGGAGTGGAGAGGGATTAGCACGCCTGTCAGTTTATATTGCTGTCTGTGCCCCGCCGTTAGGGAGATTCATCCTCTCTATTTGTCCATTTTACTATAATCATTGAAAGTGGAAGTAAAAGAAAATCCCACATTTTGGGTTGTCCCCAGAAAAGTAATAGGGGGAAATCTTCCAGTGGGGGACCCTAGTTATGGTAACCTGGGATTCCCCAAGAAATTCCCTTAATTTTTCAGGGATTTCCTCTCATTTCCGGTTTTGGCTATGGGACAGGATATGAAGGTAAATCTCCCCAATGGGACAAAGATGGCAAAAATAAAAATCACACAACTGTGCCTTATTATATCCAAAACAAAACAAAACAAAAAAAAAAAAAAAAAAAAAAAGTTTGCCTATAGTTCTACTTTAACCACTTCCGGACCGCCCATCGCATATATACTGCGGCAGGGCAGAATAAATTGCGTACCTATACGTGATTTTGTGCGCGCACGCGCGCTGCCGGAGCGCCGCCGTGATTTGACACGGGCCCGGTGGCCGCCGGGACCCGCCGATCTTGTATATCTCTGCTGTACTGAAACACGGATCTCTCTTTTCGTCCAGTGCATCCACTTCCACCCACAGTTAGAAAGCCCTCCCTAGGAGCACACTTAACCCCTTGATCACCCCTGGTGTTAACATCTTCCCCACCAGTGTCATTTATAACAATGAGAGTGCTTTTTTTTTTTTTTTTTTTTTTTTTTTAGCATTGATCACTGTATTCGTGTCAGATTTGTCCACCGCAATGTCGCAGTCCCGCTAAAAATCACTGATCGCCGCCATTGCTAGTAAAAACAATAAAAAGTCCATAAATGTATCCCATAGTTTGTAGACACTATAAGTAATCATTGTACACTTATTTGTATTTTTTATATTGGCCTAAATAGTTTAAGAAATGTGATTTGTTTTTAAAGAAAAAAATTTTGGGTGTGTTTTATAGCAGTTAAGTAAACAATGTTGTTTTTTTTTTCAAAATTGTTGATCTTTTTTTGTTTATAGCGCAAAAAATAAAAAACGAAGAGGTGATCAAATACCGCCAAAAGAAAGCTCTATTTGTGGGGGGAAAAAAGGAAAACAATTTTTTTTGGGGGGTACAGCATCGCACGACCGCACAATGCGTCCCGATCCCACCCTGTTGTGTGACGGTAGCGAATGGATTTTTGCTATTTTCACACCAACGTTCCTCCCCGCCAATCAGGAGGCAGGTCAGTGAGACGTGTCTCCCGATTGGCCAAAGCGTCAGGCAATTCTATTGGATGCCTAGCTTTGGAGGAACAGGGAGAGGAGCGGATGTCCGTGTCAAACCGCGGTTCGCGGGGTGGGGGGGTGATGTGGCTGGTGTGTGTCACGCCGCAGTCTTCAGGGGGGGGAGGATGCTGCTGTCAGTGCCGCCCCCCCCCAAAAGAAAAATCCACCTGCCGCCACTGACTTAGGGGTGGATTTACTAAAGGCAAATAGACTGTGCACTTTGAAAAAGTGCAGTTGCTCCAAAGCTTAGTAAATGAGGGGAAGCTCTGCTGACTCCCCGCATCCAATCATGTGCAAGCAAAAACCCTTTTTTTTTTTTTTTTTCCTTGCATGTGATTGGGCTGTCTTTGCAAAGTGAATCCTTACCTCATTTACTAAGCTCTGGAGCAACCGCACTTGCAGAGTGCACAGCCTATTTGCCTTTAGTAAATCAACCCCATAGTCTTTTGACTAGAATGCCATTTTAGTTTTAGTCGTATTTTAGTCATCTGAATGCTTTTAGATTTAGTCGTATTTTAGTCGACTAAAGTAGTGTTGATTTTGTCTACAAAATTAACACGGATGTCACGATGATCCAAAGGCTTCAGTACTTCGTAAGTTGCCAACCTGGATTAAATGTGCGCAATTCTGAGGTCACGCTGACTTTTCTGATGTCCACGTCTGTTGCAGGTCACGAAAGTGGTGAGCGATAGCGCCCTCTGTAGTTCCCCCAGTATGGATTTATTTTAAAGTGGCAAAGTTCTTAATTCCAACACGAACATATCCTAACATGCTGGGGAGGGCGCGGGGTTTGACTCTCCCCCATACAACTATACTGGGAGGCAGGGGCGTGGCTCGGTCTACAAAAGATCTGGGGCTAGAGCCCATAGCAGCATAGTAAAGAAAGTCATACGCTTGGGCGGGCATACACATGTATATACTGTAATATACATGTGTGTGTGTGTATATCCCCAGAGAGCCCCCCAGTTACATCAGGGTCCCCAGAGAGCCCCCCCTTACATCAGGGTCCCCAGAGAGCCCCCCTAACATCAGAGTCCCCAGAGAGCCCCCCCTTACATCAGGGTCCCCAGAGAGCCCCCCAGTTACATCAGGGTCCCCAGAGAGCCCCCTCTTACATCAGGGTCCCCAGAGAGACTCCTCCTTACATCAGAGTCCCCAGAGAGCCCCCCCTTACATCAGGGTCCCCAGAGAGCCCCCCTAACATCAGAGTCCCCAGAGAGCCTCTCCCTTACATCAGGGTCCCCAGAGAGCCTCTCCCTTACATCAGGGTCCCCAGAGAGCCTCTCCCTTACATCAGGGTCCCCAGAGAGCCTCTCCCTTACATCAGGGTCCCCAGAGAGCCTCTCCCTTACATCAGGGTCCCCAGAGAGCCTCTCCCTTACATCAGGGTCCCCAGAGAGCCTCCCCTCCCCTTGGGGACCCCTGCAGAGACTCTGGGCTATGGGTCCCAGATTCGGGGCTATAGCCCCAAAAGCCACCCCCTAGCGACGCCACTGCTGGGAAGGCCACAATCATGTTTATTTTCATGGTGGGCCATTTCTCTAATTACGGCTTTGGGGGGGGGGGGGCATCTGGTAAATAATACCCTTTAATAGGCAAGGCTTTAACAATGACTTACTTTTGATTGGTTGTTCTTGAGGCGGTGAGCTTCATCCACCACCAGACACGCCCACTCGATGGAACCCAGGACAGCATGGTCGATCGTAATGAGTTCGTACGATGTGAGCAGCACGTGGAACTTTATTTGAGCTTCTTTCTAGATAAAAGAGGCAAATGTTGAGCGAATATTCATTACCTGGAATGAAGCAGCCGTATTCGTTTGTAAGGTTTAGGACACAATTGCACGACTACGGGCATTTGGGGGCTGCCTTGCTCAATAAAGGCTCCACCCAATGAATGAGCTGAAATCCATTCTTTCTACTAGGCTTAGCTCCACCCCCAATGCACTTGCGCTGGGTGAAAATGGAACATGCTGCATTTAGGGCCAATTCACACGAGGGGCTTGATTTACTAAAGGCAAATAGACTGTGCACTTTGCAAAGCGCTGTTGCCCTCTACGAGTGCAGTCGCTCCATAGCTTAGTAAATGAGCAGAAGCTCAGCTGACTTCCATCATCCAATCACGTGCAAGCAAAAAATTTAGTTTTTTTTATATCCTCCTTGCATGTGATTGGGTATTCTTGGCAAAATGAAGCTTTGCCTCATTTGCTAATCTCGGGAGCCACTGCACTTTGCCTTTAGTAGCAGTGTTAGGCCCCTTTCACACTGAGGCGTTTTTCAGGCGTTTTAGCGCTAAAATTACCGCCTAAATACCGCATGAAAAACACCCCCCATGTATCTCAGTGTAACCTTTCACACTGAGGCGTTGTGCTGGCTGTGCGTTGGAAAAAATCCTGCAAACAGCTTTTTTGGAGCATCTTTGGGGCTCATAAAATAGCGCTGTAAAAAGGTCTATCCCAATTGAAATGAATGGGAAACGCTGTAAAACCGCGGTAATACCGCTTTAAAACCGCCCAGAAACTGTGGGGAAGATCACATGACCGCATGGTCACATGGTCAGGTTTGCTGACGCTAACGCTTAAAAAACGCTATAAAAACGCGATTAAAACACATGGGCTAACACGGTAAAAACGCGGTAATAACGCTCATCGTTTTTACCACGGTTTTGCAACGCCTCAGTGTGAAAGTAGCCTAAAACATCTGTCACAGCAGGGACACGCAAAAACGCCTCAGTGTGAAAGTAGCCTAAGGCCCTTTTCGCACTGAGGCGCTTCTAAACTGCCAGTAAAACACGGAGCGCTTTTGAAGCGTTTTTCAGGCGCTTTTGAAGAGCTTTCCATTCATTTCAATGGAAAGGGGCGTTTTTTCACCGCCCCGCCAGCGCACTGCCCCAGTGTGAAAGCATTCATTGATTTTAATTGAAATCGTTTTTCGGGAGCTTTTCAGGCACTTTTTTTTAGCGCGAAAGCGCCTAAAAAGCGCCGCAGTGTGAAAGGGGTCTAAATCTGCAAGGACAGAGAATGATACAATGTATCTTTCGTGTCTATTCACAGAGACAGAAGAACACAAGGGGGGCGGGCTTCACAGGGACTGATCAGTGTGATAGCCAATCAGAGGCTAGCACAGCGATCAGGTGACCCAGAATCGGCCGTTCCGGGTCCCGATCGTTAGAACGGGGTGAGTCCCCGGTCTGTGCGCCACACAGATATACGGCCCTACGAAAAAAAAAGCCAAGTCCAGTGGGGCCGCATATTTTACGTACAGTCGGCGTGAAGGGGTTAAACCAGGCTCCGCTGCCTCTCCTGGGCGCCTGGGAGGGGCATGGCGAGGGTTCAGTGGTGAGAGCGGAGAATGATCAATGAATATCTGTTTGCAGATCGTTTGAATGAAGCCAGAAACTGTCTGCTGTGGCAACATAAAGGTCTCCGTTAGGCCCTTTTAGGTTCCTGCTATGTAACGTCAAGGAGGGGGCCTGGGAGGAATGATTTCTATATTAACTCTGTCTGTACTGTGCTGGCAGATCTCATTATCAGTTATAAAGAATGGGCGGCACAGTGGTGTAGTGGGTAGCACTCTCGCCTAGCAGTAAGAAGGGTCGCTGGTTTGAATCCCAACCACGACACTACCTGCCTGGAGTTTCCATGTTCTCCCTGTGCCTGTGTTGGGTTTCCTCCGGGTACTCCGGTTTCCTCCCACACTACAAAGACATGCTGGTAGGTTAATTGGATCCTGTCTAAATTGTCCCTAGTATATGTATATGTGAGTTAGGGACCTTAGAGTGTAAGCTCCTTGAGGGTAGGGACTGATGTGAATGTACAATGTATATGTAAAGCGCTGCGTAAATTGACGGCGCTATATAAGTACCTGAAATAAATAAAGTAGATATGCATATTCTCTGCCCTAACAAAGGGTTAAAGATCTTGTGGCTTGGGTATTACATTTTATGTTAATGCGCATGCCCAATCCTGTGTGTGGGTACATCTACCGTTATTACCACTACAATTATCATACTTACTACTACTATTGTTACCATTATTATTAGCATTACTATTCAGGCTATGCATGCGGGCTCTAATGAACATAAGGAAGCATCTCTTATCTCCTACTATATATTTCCTAGATTTGATTGATCTGATATGATTGGCTCATAATGGCATGTCCACACCCATTGTAGGGGGGGAGGACACACGCCTCCTATGTAATTTCCACCATGATAGTATCCTATATATATAAAGCGTGTGAGTAAGACATGTCCCACTGGCTCTGAGGAAGAGGAAAACCTTGAACCGTGTGCAAATCGCCGTATGGGTACGTCGGCTCCTTAAAGAGCCATAGCAGGCCCGGGCGCGCGCTGCACGGTGGGGTACCTGATGCGCGTGGCAGGAGAGAAGAGACAGATCTGCTGTTTGTAGGAATTACAAACAGTGATAGGTCTCCTCCTCCAGTCAGTCCCATCCCCCCAAAGCAGTGGCGGCTGGTGCGCAAAATTTTTGGAGGGGCGCAAACAAACTGAAAAATTCTGAAAAAAACCCCATCAAATGCAGCCTCACTGTGCCCATCAATTGCAGCCTCAGTGTGCCCATCAAACGCTGCCACTGTGTGCAAAATGCTGCCACTGTGCCCATTAAAAATGCCGCCAATGTAACCCCCCCCGCCCGCCATCTGCCTGGCACTTACCCTGTCTCGGTGGGGCAGCGGGTGACAGCGGCGAGCTGTGTCCTCCATGCGTCTCCTCCCGTCCTCTCCCCGATAGGTGTCCAATCACAACGCCTTTCGTTTCAGCCAATCAGGTGACGGGTAACAGACCCGAGCACCTGATTGGCGGAGAGGCGGTTTAGTGTTAGGAAAGCGAATATTCATTTGCTTTTCCAACACACCTGGGTGGACTGCAAACCCCAAGCATGGCGCTCGCAGTTCGCCTATTTTGAAGCCTATTAGAGCCTATGGCTCCAATCAGGTGCTTCAAAAACACCCCCCCCCCCCACTGTAATTCAGGCGCCCGGCAAGGGGCCAGACGCCTAAGTAGGGGGGGGGGGGGGGGGGAGCAGCGGCGGCCATGGATAGATTCATGCAATGCATGAATCTAATCCATTGGTCATAGAGGGGGTGGCTGGAGAGACGGGGCGGTGCCTGTGCGCCCTTATGGACGGACCTCCACTGCCCCACAGTAAGAAACACTCACGAGGGAACACATTTAACCTCTTGATCGCCCCCTAGTGTTAACCCCTTCCCTGCCAGTGGCATTTATACAGTGGCTATTTTTTTTTTTTTTTATGGCTCTGATCGCTGTATAAATGTCATGGGTCCTAAAATGGTGTCAAAAGTGTCCAATCTGTCTGCCGCAATGTCGCAGTCCTGCTAAAAATCACTGCCATTACTAGTAGAAAAAAAAAAATAAAAAAAAATAAAAAGGCCATAAATCTATCCCCTATTTTGTACAGTAGATGCTGTAACCTTTGCACAAACCAATCAATAAACGCTTATTGCAATTTTTTTTACCAGAAATATGCAGAAGAATACATATCGGCCTAAACTGATGAAGAAATTAGTTTTTTAAGCGCTTGCCGACCGCCTCCTGTACATATATGTAAGCAGAATGGCACGGCTGGGCAAAGTAACGTACCTGTAAGTAACTTTGAATTTCCCGCCGTGCGCGTGCCACCCGTGAGCTCCGTGACCGCAGACTGGATGTCCGCCGGGTGCCCGCGATCGTGTCACGGCCATAGAACTATCCCCTATTTTGTAAACGCTATAACTTTTGTGCAAATCAATCAATAAACACTTATTGCAATTTTTTTGTTTACCAAAAATATGTAGAAGAATATGTAAACTGAGCGCAAAAAAAAAAAAAATTTATATATTTTTTGGGGATATTTATTAAAGCAAAAAGTAAAAAAAAGAATGCGTTTTTTTTCAAATTTGTCGCTCTTTTTTTGTTTATAGGGCAAAAAATAAAATCCGCAGAGGTGATCAAATACCACCAAAAGAAAGCTCTATTTGTGGGGGAAAAAAACGTTGTCAATTTTGTTTGGGAGCCACGCTGCACGACCACGCAACTGTCAGTTAAAGCGACGCAGCGCCGAATCGCAAAAAGTGCGCTGGTCTTTGGCCAGCCAAATGGCCCGGGGCTGAAGTGGTTAAAAACATTTTTGGGTATATGTATTATAGCAAAAAGTAAAAAAAAAATAAAAAAATTGTTTTCTTTTCAAAATTGTCGCTCTATTTTTGTTTATAGAGCGAAAAATAAAAAATCGCAGAGGTGATCAAATACCACCAAAAAAAAAAAAAGCTCTATTTGTGGGGAAAAAAAGGACGTCAGTTTTATTTGGGTACAACGTCGCACAACCGCGCAATTGTCAGTTAGGGCCCTTTCACACTGGGGCGGATTGCAGGCGCTGTTGCGCTAATAATAGTGCCTGCAAACCGACCCGAAAGTGCCGCCGATGTCTCTCCAGTGTGAAAGCCCAGAGGGCTTTCACACTGGAGCGGTGCGCTAGCAGGACGGGAAAAAAAGTCCTGCTAGCAGCATCTTCGGAGCGGAGTATACACCGCTCCTTCACCGCTCCTGCCCATTGAGATCAATGGGACAGCGCGGCTATATCGCCAGCAAAGCGCCTCTGCAGAGGCGCTTTGCGGTGGTTTTTAACCCTTTCTCGGCCGCTAGTGGGGGGGTAAAACCGACCCGCTAGCGGCCGAATACCGACGGTAAAGCGCAGCTTACAATAGCGGCGCTTTACCGCCGACCCCGCCCCAGTGTGAAAGGGCCCTTAAAGCGACACCGTGCCGAATTGCAAAAAAAAAACAAAAACGGCCTGGTCATTAAGCAGGAAAATCTTCCGGTCTGTAAGTGGTTAAACAATGAAAGTTGTATGTTTAATGTTACTTAGAATTTTTTGATGGGGGGGGGGGGGGCGGGGTGTTGAGTCAGGAGTGCTGTAGCTGCCACTTTATCACCTTGTGGTAGATGGGCAGTGTGGACTGGAAAGTGGGATCCCTACATGACATCATACAGGAAAGCATAGGCGCGTGCACAGGGTGTGCCGGGTGTGCCCAAGCACACCCTAATCCCCCCATGCGCATTAGTGTTATGGTTCTGTGTAGCAACAGGATCATAGGAAAGATCTCCCTCTTACCGGCTCTGCCATAAGAGAAGTGTTTATCCTTTTCTCTTTCACTGTGCCAGCAGGGAGATCAATGTGCCGGGGTCATATATATGTAGATAAGGGTGCACACCCTAATGCATTAGGCTTCGCACACCTATGCAGGAAAGCATTTCTATATTTAAAGGTTTTATTCACGGTCATAGTACCGCGCCCGCGTCCTTACTCTCATTCTGAACACTTTCTTCCCGCTTCTGATGGCGTTGTCCTCGAAGGAGAACTCGTTCTCCCTAATTATGGCTCTGCTGTCCTTATCGCCGGTGTACGTCACCACATAAAACTCCGGCGCCCACATTTCAAACTCTCGCTCCCAGTTGATGATGGTGGATAACGGAGCGCTCACAAGGTACGGACCTTTAGAGTGACCCTGAAAAGACACAAGTCGGGGCAAGAAAAATTTAGGTATATAAATAATAACAATAAAAGATGGTGATGATGAAATCTTGTCTGAGGCTAAAACCACGAAGTGGTCTGACCAAATCAGGTTATGTTGAAAATGAACATTTTAAAGGGGTAAAAGTCCCGGGGTCCCAGGTTTGCCATGTGAACAGTGAAATGCAGCCTAGAGAGGGGTGCTGAAATTCTGTGCTGGGTCTGACTACGAAGCCTTGTTGGTGGCTAAATACAACATGCCAACCAAATGAGATAACATGCTATTGGTCGCTGATAATGGAACCATGTGGAGGAGGGTGGAAGGTGGAGAAGGGATCTACCAAAGTCAGGATACCAAGCCCCCCACACCACCCCAATCATATTTTTGTGAGGCCCACCCTTTGCAGCTATAACAGCTTCACCTCTTCTGGAAGGGCCGTCCACAAGGTTTAGGAGGGTGTCTATGGGAAAGTTTGACCATTCTTCCAGAAGTGCAGTCTCCACTCTAATTCATCCCAAAGGTGTTCTATCGGGTTGAGGTCAGGACTCTGTGCAGGTCAGTTAAGTTCCTCTACCCCAAACTCGCTCACCCATGTCTTTATGGACCTTGCTTTGTGCACTGGTGCGCAGTCATGTTGGAACAGGAAGGGGCCGTCCCCAAACTCCTCCCACAAAGTTGGGAGCATGAAATTGTCCAAAATGTCTTGGTATGCTGACGCCTTAAGAGTTCCCTTCACTGGAACTAAGGGGGCCAAGCCCAACCCCTGAAAAACAACCCCCACACCATAATCCCCCCTCCCCCCCACACCATAATCCCCCCTCCACCAAATGATTTGGACCAGTGCACAAAGCAAGGTCCATAAAGACATGGATGAGCAAGTTTGGGGTGGAGGAACTTGACTGACCTGACCTCAAGCGATAGAACACCTTTGGGATGAATTAGAGCGGAGACTGCGAGCCAGGCCTTCTCATCCAGCATCAGTGCCTGACCTCACAAATGCTCTTCTGGAAGAATGGTCCAACATTCCCATAGACACCCTCCTAAACCTTGTGGACGGCCTTCCCAGAAGAGTAGAAGCTGTTATAGCTGTAAAGGGCGGAGCCAACTCAATATTGAACCCTACGGACTAAGACTGGGATGCCATTAAATTTCATGTGCGTGTAAAGGAAGGTGTCCCAATACTTTTGGTAATATAGTGTATGTAAAAAAAACACCAAGTATGCCATTTAACATACAATTTGTTTACTAAAGATATAAAATGAATGAAAAGGTAACTTCCTATGCTTCCTCTGCTCAGCAATGTGTTCTGTACAGCTTTACTACAATATTCATGCCATAGAATGTCCCCAAAGTAACCCGTCGCGGCATTGAAGGTTTCAGGAAACGCCATCTGGTGTGGTTCTATATCCCTTTGTCATACATAGCAGAGCGCACATCTGCTGCAAGCGGAATGATCACACTTGGGAACGACTGAACAATTCCTGTCTATCCTACCATTTATCAGGAGCCGTCATCAAAGTTGGAGAACTTACCCATCTGGAGGGCCTGCAAAGTGCCGGGTGTAACAGACTGTGTGACTGCAACAGGGCCCAGAAGACGGAGAGAAAAGAGGGACCCCAAGGGGCTTGTGTGATCCATGAATGCAAGCAAAGTTATGCCTGAAACAGTTCAAATACTGGAAAGTAGGTGCTGCTACCCCCCAGTGTTATAATGCGGCTTTATCACTGGTGTATCCGGGGACTCCTCATCCACACTCATGTCCTGAATAAGGCCGGTTTGGCAGAAACACGTTGACATTCGTGGCTGTCATTTGTTTACCCGCCAATAAACACAAGATTGCAGAGAACACACCGGAGTGCCAGCTTGTCTATACCTGGAGCAGTTACAGCTACCAAAATAAACTTGGCAGATTTCATTCTCATTATACCACCACGTCATTTATCAAGTGTTAAACAACAAGGCTTACAATATATATGTATACTATTATCCCATAAAATAAGGAGCACAGCACCAGGGGAAGAGTGGGGGAGGCACAGAAACCGACCAAAACCTGTCCTGTCCTGGTGTGACAGCAAGATGGTGAATGCCTAATGGTCACCAAGGGTTTCTACACTTTCCACCCAACACTTTGCTCCTAACAGAATTTATAGCCTTGTGATCACTTAGAAGAAAAGGGAAAACATTAACCGTAATTATCGGTGTATAATATGTGCCACCGTATAACACGCACCTCAATTTAAAAAGGGAAGTTTCAGGAAAAAAACTTAAAAAAAAAATAAAAATAAACCACTTAGAAGAAAAATAATGGTCAGTGAGTATCAATGCAGCCTGACCTGTGCCCATCTGCAGCCTGATCTGTGCCCATCTGCAGCCTGATCTGTGCCCATCTGCAGCCTGATCTGTGCCCATCTGCAGCCTAATCAGTGCAGCCTGATCTGTGCCCATCTGCAGCCTAATCAGTGCCCATCTGCAGCCTAATCAGTGCCCATCTGCAGCCTAATCAGTGCCCATCTGCAGCCTAATCAGTGCAGCCTGATCTGTGCCCATCTGCAGCCTAATCAGTGCCCATCTGCAGCCTAATCTGTGCCCATCTGCAGCCTAATCTGTGCCCATCTGCAGCCTAATCTGTGCCCATCTGCAGCCTAATCTGTGCCTATCTGCAGCCTTAAATGGACTGTGCCCATCTGCAGCTTCAGTGCAATCTGATCTGTGCCCATCTGCATCTTCAGTGCAGCCTGATCTGTGCCCATCTGCAGTCTGATCTGTGCCTATCTGCAGCCTAATCAGTACCCACCTGCAGCATTGCTCCTCACTGCAGCATTGCTCAGTGTCCATCTGCAGCCTTGTCGAAATATAGGCGGCCACCGAGGGGGGAAGGAGGGGACGAGCGCTGCCGAAATAGAGCTGGATCTCCTGTGTACTCGGCTCGGCATCACGCCCAGTCCCGCCCCTTGGATCGGATCCTATGATGGACATAACGCCGGTCCAATGCTGGGACGTCAATGCTAGGAGATCTCCAGGGGGGCGGGACTGGGCGTGACGCCGAGCCGAGTACACAGGAGATCCAGCTCTATTTCGGCAGCGCTTGTCCCCTCCTTCCCCCCTCAGTGGCAGCCTATATCGGCGTATAACACGCACACACGATTTTCCCCCTACTTTAAGGGGGAAAAAGTGCATGTTATACGTCGATAAATACGGTATTTATAATTTTTTTTTTTTATATCTATTCAAGAATGTTTTGCATTTCATTTCCATTTTAAACTGAATGGGTTGTTTTACAAGGTGATCGTCTACAATCACTTTAAGGCCTGGTTCACACCTCCTATGCAGGTTGCAGTTTGCATAATCCGGGTGCATTTTTGCATTTTTCAATACACGTTTTTGATCCATTGAGGTCTATGAAACGAAAAAAAAAAAAGTCCCTGGCCCTTTCCATAAAATGCAGAGATGTCAATGTGACACATAGGAAACCATGTTAAAAGGACTGTAGTGCGTTTGTGCAAAAACTGAAAACGCACTAAAAATGCATAGGTGTGAACCAGGTCTACATTCATTTACTTTTTGTTCTTCTCTCTTTGTTTTAGTTTGGTACATTGTATACTTTGTATGTGTGTTTGCAAAAAAACAATCAAAATGTACCATGGGTCGCGGGCGGGCTCCTATGGGCGGCGGGCAGCGGCTCCTGTGTCCTTTCTGCAACACGGCAGCTTCTGCCATGCGGCGCCTTCCCTCCTAGGCGTCCAATAGTATCGCCTATCCTTTCAGCATATCGTGTGAAGGGTCTCAAGACCTGCTTCCTGATTGGCCGGGAGGAGGATCAGTGTGGCATTCGCTATTGTCACACAACTGGGTGGGTTCGGGGTGCAGTGCTCTGCGCCCCGAGCCCAACCTTATTTGAAGCCTATTAGAGCCTCTGGCTCGGACCACGTGCTTCAAAACAAAAAAAAACAAACACACCCCCTGCCATTAGAATCCATAGTCCGGCGCCCTGTATGTAGATCAGGGGGCCGGACGCATGATGGGGGGGCGGCGCCCCTAATGGACGGGCGGGCCGCTGTTATGGACCCAACCTTCCTTGTCTAAAGCAAAGTGAAATATAAAAGAATGTATACGGGGCCTTTTGTCTTGTTTTTTGCAGCTCATGAGTCGTGTACCAGCTTACCTCTTTGTAGAGAGAATAGAGGAACACGATCGTCTGAACGGTCTTCCCTAGTCCCATCTCATCTGCGAGGATCGTGTCTGTTCCCTGCGCCCAGGAAAACCTCAGCCAGTTGAGTCCCTCCAGCTGGTATGGGTGTAAAGTGCCACCGGTGGTGTTGATGTACCACGGCTGTTTGTCAAACTTCACTGTGGGCTGAAACAGAGAAATGCACCCGTGCTACAGATCAGACGAGTTTCTTTATGATAACATTGTAGTATCGGATCTTCCCATCGCACGCTTTCCCTGGATAAGGCTTTAGGAGTAGCGGGTGCTGCAGCAACAACCAGTTGGAACTGGAAACATCACAGAATCAAATGCACATATTCGCCAGCACACCACGGATCGTCAATTACGTTCCAAATCTTTATTGAAGAATGACCACATCTCAGAAGACACAGTGCAACGTTTCGGAGCTGTGCAGGACTACTTCGTCAGGTAGGTCCTCACATGCCTGACAAAGGGATCCTGCATTGCTCCAGAACATCATACTATGTCTTCTGTGATGTGGTCATTTTTCAATAAAGATTTTGACGTAATTGACGATCCGTGGTGTGCTGGCGAATATGTGCGTTTGATCTTTAGGATAACAGTGACCTGCCATTTGGATAAATTGTACTGATGACACTTCAGGATTAAACTAAATTTTGGACTCTTTCTAACGGCTTGCTGACCGTATACTCTATATATATTGCGGCAAGGCGGCTCCCCTGTACGTGATTCTGCACTTCTGGGTCAGGGGCGCGCACGTGCACCTCCAGAAGCCCACGGCCACTGCGATCGGACACAGCAGGAGCCAATCATCGCTTCTGCCGGGACCCACGGATCGTTCAAAACAAGGCAGATCGCCGTTCTGCGAGAAGGGAAGATTGTGATTCGGTGTTCTTGCAAAGCAGGAAGACGGATCTCTGCCTTCCCATAGTACAAGCACCCCCCCCCCCCCAGTTTGCACAAGCACAGGTTAGGCACACCGTTAACCCTTTGATCACCCCTGATGTTAACCCCTTAGTGTCATTAGTACAGTGACAGTGCAAATTATTAGCGCTGATCACTGTATTAGTGTCACGGGTCCCCAAAAAGTGTCAGTCAGCGTACAATTTGTCCGCCGCAATATCACAGTCCCACTGTAAGTCGCCAATCGCCACCATTACTAGTAAAAAATAAATTAAAATTCCATAAATATATCCCATAGCTTGTAAAGAGCTATAACTTTTGTGCAAAGAAATCCTTGGAGTACCTTGGAGTACAAGCATAATCCGTTCCAGAAGAATGCTTGTAATCCAAAGCACTCGCATATCAAAGCGAGTTTTCCCATAGGAACCAATGGAAACTCAGATAATTCGTTCCACAGCCACTGCTTGTCTATGCAGTACCGCATGTGGCCAGAGGGGTGTGTGTGTGTGCGTGTGTGTGTGTGTGGGGGGGGGGGGGGGTGCCGGAGACACTCAGAAATACTCGGAGACCACTCAGACGCTTTGAGACACTTGGGAACGGAGTATTTCCGAGTCTCCGAGTGGCTCCTAGGGTCTCCGAATATCACCGGCGCCCCCGCACCTCTGGCCAAATGCGATAATGCACACCCCAGAGGCTAAAATCTTGCTCGTCTTGTGAGACAACGATCGCCAATCGAGTCAGGATTTGAAAAAAAAAATAAAACGCTTGTATTGCGAAACACTCGTAAACCCCATTACTTGAAATCCGAGGTTCCACTGTACCCTTATTGGGATATTTTTTTTACCAAAAATATGTAGCAGAATACATATTGGCCTAAATTGATAAAGAAATTTGATTTTTTTCCCCCCACTTTTTTTATTGGATATGCATTATAGCAGAAAGTAAAAAAATATGTTTTTTCTTTTCAAAATTTTCAGTCTTTTTTTTTTTTTTTATAGCGTAAGAAATAAAAGCCGCAGAGGTGATCAAATACCACCAAAATAAAGCTCTATTTGTGGGAAAAAAAGGACATCAATTTTATTACAGCGTTGCACGACTGCACAATTGTCAGTTAAACTAAAGCAGTCCCATATCGCAAAAAACGGCCTGGTCATGAAGGGGGGCAAACCTTCCGGAGTGGTTGAAGCCGGTACCAAGCTCATAGCTGCTACTGATGTAACCACTTGTCTACTAAGCGGTTTATAAAATGTAACTTTGTAGACTTGTTTTCTTTCTTTTTTTTTTTTTTAAAGAGAACCAGTCACCTATAAGTATCTGTAATAATCACAATCTCTGGGCTATTGGCTGCCATTATGGCGCTCACTTCGTGTACTTCATTGACCTTCGCAACGTCCCAAGTAAGAAATATTCTGGGTCTTAGCGCAGGCACTGTATTCACGAGGGCCGTTATCACTTACGTCAACTATAGGTGTCAGCGGAGGTTTGTCTTTTTCGTCCTTCAGTTTTCTGCTGTTCCGAACTTTGGCCGGAGTTCTCACTTCTTCTCCCAGCATCAACTCTCTGCAACAGATAATGCATGACAGACGCTTCTGCAGAATCCAATTAACACGATGACACTAAGGGCTCATTTATACTTGCTTCGGCTTCAACACACACTAACGGCTAGTTTACACTTGCTTCAAAACAAGGCTTTGGACAGGCTTTGTTAAAGCTCTCTGAATGCCAGTCAAAGCTCTCGTCACTAAATAAAATGGTTAGCTTACACTCCTGTTTACACCTTGCTTTTGCTTTGCTTCAGCTCCAAAAATTTTACCCCATGTAGCTTTAGTGGTGCTTCAAAGCGTCTTCAAAGCCTCCATAGAAATCTATAGCAAAGCTCACTTGAAGCCCAACTGAAGCCCCGCCGAAGCCTCATCAAAGCCCCACCCAAGCCTCATCGAAGCCCCACCAAAGGCTCAATGAAGCCACACCAAAGGCTCATCGAAGCCCCACCAAAGGCTCATCGAAGCCCCACCAAAGGCTCATCGAAGCCCCACCAAAGGCTCATCGAAGCCCCAAAGGCTCATCAAAGCCTCATCAAAAGGCTCATCAAAGCCCCACCAAAGGCTCATCAAAGCCCCACCAAAGGCTCATCAAAGCCCCACCAAAGGCTCATCAAAGCCCCACCAAAGGCTCATCAAAGCCCCACCAAAGGCTCATCAAAGCCCCACCAAAGGCTCATCGAAGCCCTACTGAAGCCTCATCGAAGCCCCACCGAAGCCCCACAAAGCCTTACTGAAGCCACACCAAAGGCTCATCGAAGCTCCACCAAAGCCTCAAAGCCCCACCGAAGGCTCATCGAAGCCCCACCAAAGGCTCATCGAAGCCCCACCGAAGGCTCATCGAAGCCCCACCGAAGGCTCATCGAAGCCCCACCGAAGGCTCATCGAGGCCCCACCGAAGGCTCATCGAAGCCCCACCGAAGGCTCATCGAAGCCCCACCGAAGGCTCATCGAAGCCCCACCGAAGGCTCATCGAAGCCGCACCAAAGGCTCATTGAAGCTCCACCAAAGGCTCATCAAAGCCCCACCAAAGGCTCATCAAAGCCCCACCAAAGGCTCATCAAAGCCCCACCAAAGGCTCATCAAAGCCCCACTGATGCCTCACCGAAGCCACACCAAAGGCTCATTGAAGCTCCACCAAAGGCTCATTAAGGCTCCACCAAAGGCTCATTAAAGCTCCACCAAAGAATCATTAAAGCCCCACCAAAGCCTCATCGAAGCCCCACTGAAGCCTCACCAAAGCCCCATCAAAAGGCTCACCAAAGCCCCACCAAAGGCTCATCAAAGCCCCACCAAAGGATCATCAAAGCTCCACCAAAGCCTCTTTGAAGCCCCACCAAGGGCTCATCGAAGCCCCATTGAAGCTCCACCAAAGGCTCATCGAAGCCCCACCAAAGGCTCATTGAAGCCACACCAAAGGCTCATTGAAGCCACACCAAAGGCTCATCTAAGCTCCACCTAAGGCTTATCGAAGCTCCACCAAAGGCTCATCGAAGCCCCATGGAAGCTCCACAAAGGCCTCATTGAAGCCCCACCGAAGCCTCATCGAAGCACCAAGCAAAAGCAAGGTGTAAACAGGAGTGTAAGCTAACCATTTTATTTAGTGACAGAAGCTTTGACTGGCATTCAGAGAGCTTTAACAAAGCCTGTCTGAAGCCCTGTTTTGAAGCAAATGTAAACTAGCCCAAACTGGTCCTTGACACGAGTCAGCAAAAAGCAGCAGCAGCAATAATTAGCATCTGTAATAGGCAAAGGTCTGAGAAGTACCAAGAGACACGATAAATTTGTTCAGGTGGGAAATGTTGCATTTTTCCCTGAAAGTGGTTGTAAACCCCTCCATATCCCCAGTGAAGTGACCGGCCTCAGGTGATACACAGAGATAAAACAAATCCTCCTACGTAAGTTGTACCTGTTTATCTACAGTCGTCTTTCCCCGAGATCCATTCAAAGTTCAGAATTTGCACAGGATCTCTCAGCTCTGAAAAGCAGCAAAATCAGACCAAAGTAGTACAGGGACTACTTTGAAGTCGGAGCGACTTAAAGTCGCACAGATATGGACGGTACTCATTGGAAATCATGGGGTATGACTTGTCATGTGACCTTGCAGTCCCAAGTCGCAGGACAAGTCGCACAGGTGTGAAAGGGGCCTTTAAGGGTTGATTTACTAAAGGCAAATAGACTATGCACTTCTGCAAAGTGCATTTGCACTCTGTAAGAGCAGTTGCTCCAGAGCTTATTAAACGAGCAGAAGCTCTGCCAACTTTCCTCACCCAATCACGTGCAAGTAAAAAAAAGCTGTTTTTGTATTTTCCTTGCATGCGATTGGGTATTCTTGAAAAAGTGAAGCTTCACCTCATTTACTATACTTTGAAGTAACTGCAACTTTGCAAAGTGCACAGTCTATTTGCCTTTAGTAAATCAATCCCCCTAGTGTTAGCAAAACATGGCAGAAAAATGGAGAAAGGACGATGATGAAGCGCCATTAACAGTGCAAAACGCGTCAGTAATCATCTGGACCTGTGTCTCTGGATGATGTATGGATCAAGCTTCATTTAATAAAGGCATTATTTTGGAGTGCGGTCGTCCTTTCTCCATTTTCTGCCATTTGACTTAGCGGAGCCGGCACCCTTCATCTCTCTACATACTAGGACAGTGTGAACACAAGCGATACCACCGGGAGCGGGAATTACCTTGATTTGTTAGGAAAACATATCAGACGTGACTTGTGCTGATAGCTGAGGAAGGAGGCAGCGGACAGAAATGACACTGAGCAGTTGATTTACTAAAGGCAAATAGACTGGGCACTTTGCAAAGTGTAGTTTCTCCAGCTGTTGCAGAACTACAAGTCCCATGATGCCTCTGGGAGTAATTGTAACTGCCAGCCTTGCAATGCCTCATGGGAAATGTAGTTCCACAACAGCTGGAGGGCCCCAGGTTGCCTCCCCCTGCTATAGAGGGATATGCTTTGTTCATATTTCATACTGTATCTGAGCTTTACAACCAACCCAAATGTGGTGAAGCCAGAGCTCTATAGGCCCGTCAGTGAAGGCGGCCTACAAATGTCTCTCAGCAAAGGCTTATCTTTGCTAGGTCTCCTTTACACGTCATCTTGTCCTCCTCAGTACATTGCAATGCAGTGGAACCTCGGATTAAGAGCATAATCTGTTCCAGGAGAATGCTTGTAATCCAAAGCACCCGCACATCAAAGCGAGTTTCCCCATAGAAATCAATGGAAACGAAGATAATTCTTTCCACATTGACTTCAATTGCATGCAATACTACATGTGGCCAGAGATGGTGGGGGTGCCGGAGAGCCTCGGAAAGGCTCAGAAACGGAGGAGTATTTCCGAGTGTATCTGAGCGGCTCTCGGCACCCCCGCACCTCTGGCCAAATGCGGTACTGCACACCACAGAGGCTTGAATCCTGCTTGTTTTACGAGACAGCGCTCACGAACCGAGTCAGGATTTAAAAAGAAAATAATAGCTCATATTGCGAAACGCTTGTTAACCGTGTTACTCGCAATCCGAGGTTCCACTGTATATGATTCTGTTGTATGGTAGTTAATGGGGTGAAGGGGCAGACTTGTTAGGTAAGCAGGACAGTGACGAAGTGCTTAGCGATGTATCGCTTCCCCGCAGACGATCGATACCTGTGGTCCCAGTAAGCCAGTTTGAGGTTCTCGTAGTCTGGAATGTCGATGTCATCAATCTCCCAGGTGCACTGGTCGTAGGGCAAGTCCTTCCACTTAAGCAGATAATGGATGTCTCCTTTCTTGTCGAGGCTGCGAAGAAAAAAAAACACACAGAGGAGGGTCACTTAATGAGGTTTCCTTTCTACATCCTTCGTCAGGATCCATCGATCGTCGGTGTGAAGAGCCGTTCATCAGAACAGCGTTTAAAGCCGAACTTCGGGCAAAAGGTTTACATAAAGCGGATCTTCTCTGTATCTGAGCACCACAAACAAAAAGCACGATTGAATTCATTTTTATCTTTCAAAGAAACCCCCCCCCCATCCATGTCTCCATCCATTCATGTCTCCATCCATTCATGTCTCCATCCATTCATGTCTCAAATCCATTCATGTCTCCAGGGTTTATTTTGTTGAGTAATCACTTTGAGGCCTCATGCACACTAGACGTTTTTTTACAGCGGCTGTTTTTGGCTGTAGACGTTTTTTTTCTACAGTCATTAAACTCTCCATCATGTTATCCTGTGTATCCATGTTATCCTGTGTGTCCATCTTATCCTGTGTGTCCATGTTATCCTGTGTGTCCATCTTATCCTATGTGTCCATCTTATCCTATGTATCCTATGTGCCCATGTTCTCCTATGTTTCCATGTTCTCCTATGTGTCCATCTTATCCTGTGTGTCAATGTTATCCTATGTGTCAATGTTATCCTATGTGTCAATGTTATCCTATGTGTCCATCTTATCCTATGTGTCCATCTTATCCTATGTATCCTATGTGCCCATGTTCTCCTATGTGTCCATGTTCTCCTGTGTGTCCATCTTATCCTGTGTGTCCATCTTATCCTATGTGTCCATCTTATCCTATGTGTCCATCTTATCCTATGTGTCCATCTTATCCTATGTATCCTATGTGCCCATGTTCTCCTATGTGTCCATGTTCTCCTGTGTGTCCATCTTATCCTGTGTGTCAATGTTATCCTATGTGTCAATGTTATCCTATGTGTCAATGTTATCCTATGTGTCCATCTTATCCTATGTGTCCATCTTATCCTATGTATCCTATGTGCCCATGTTCTCCTATGTGTCCATGTTCTCCTGTGTGTCCATCTTATCCTGTGTGTCCATCTTATCCTATGTGTCCATCTTATCCTATGTGTCCATCTTATCCTATGTGTCCATCTTATCCTATGTATCCTATGTGCCCATGTTCTCCTATGTGTCCATGTTCTCCTGTGTGTCCATCTTATCCTGTGTGTCCATCTTATCCTATGTGTCCATCTTATCCTATGTGTCCATCTTATCCTATGTGTCCATCTTATCCTGTGTGCCCATGTTCTCCTATGTTTCCATGTTCTCCTATGTGTCCATCTTATCGTGTGTGTCCATGTTCTCCTGTGTGTCCATCTTATCCTGTGTGTCCATCTTATCCTGTGTGTCCATCTTATCCTGTGTGTCAATGTTATCCTATGTGTCAATGTTATCCTATGTGTCCATCTTATCCTATGTGTCCATCTTATCCTATGTATCCTATGTGCTCATGTTCTCCTGTGTGTCCATCTTATCCTGTGTGTCCATCTTATCCTGTGTGTCCATCTTATCCTGTGTGTCCATGTTATCCTGTGTGTCCATCTTATCCTGTGTGTCCATCTTATCCTGTGTGTCCATCTTATCCTATGTGTCCATCTTATCCTGTGTGCCCATCTTATCCTGTGTGTCCATCTTATCCTATGTATCCTATGTGCTCATGTTCTCCTATGTTTCCATGTTCTCCTGTGTGTCCATCTTATCCTGTGTGTCCATCTTATCCTGTGTGTCCATCTTATCCTGTGTGTCCATCTTATCCTATGTGTCCATCTTATCCTGTGTGTCCATCTTATCCTGTGTGTCCATCTTATCCTGTGTGTCCATCTTATCCTGTGTGCCCATCTTATCCTGTGTGTCCATCTTATCCTATGTATCCTATGTGCTCATGTTCTCCTATGTTTCCATGTTCTCCTGTGTGTCCATCTTATCCTGTGTGTCCATCTTATCCTGTGTGTCCATCTTATCCTGTGTGTCCATGTTATTCTGTGTGTCCATCTTATCCTATGTGTCTATCCTATCCTGTGTGTCTATCTTATCCTGTGTGCCCATCTTATCCTGTGTGTCCATCTTATCCTGTGTGCCCATCTTATCCTGTGTGCCCATCTTATCCTGTGTGTCCATCTTATCCTGTGTGTCCATGTTCTTCTATGTGTCCATGTTCTTCTATGTGTCCATCTTATCCTATGTGTCAATGTTATCCTATGTATCCTATGTGTCCATGTTCTCCTATGTGTAGATCTTATCCTGTGTGTCCATCTCATCCTGTGTGTCCATCTCATCCTGTGTGTCCATCTCATCCTGTGTGTCCATCTCATCCTGTGTGTCCATCTATTCCTGTGTGTCCATCTCATCCTGTGTGTCCATCTCATCCTGTGTGTCCATCTCATCCTGTGTGTCCATGTTATCCTATATGTGTCCATCTTATTCTATATGTGCCCATCTTATCCTATGTGTCCATCTTATCCTGCGTGTCCATGTTATCCTGCGTGTCCCTGTTATCCTGCGTGTCCCTGTTATCCTGCGTGTCCATGTTATCCTGTGTGTCTATCTTATCCTGTGTGCCCATCTTATCCTGTGTGCCCATCTTATCCTGTGTGCCCATCTTATCCTGTGTGCCCATCTTATCCTGTGTGTCCACCTTATCCTATGTGTCCATCTTATCCTATGTGTCCATCTTATCCTGTGTGTCCATCTTATCCTGTGTGTCCATCTTATCCTGTGTGTCCATCTTATCCTGTGTGTCCATGTTCTTCTATGTGTCCATCTTATCCTATATGTCCATCTTATCCTATGTGTCAATGTTATCCTATGTATCCTATGTGTCCATGTTCTCCTATGTGTCAATGTTATCCTATGTGTCAATGTTATCCTATGTGTCCATCTTATCCTATGTGCCCATCTTATCCTGTGTGCCCATCTTATCCTGTGTGTCCATCTTATCCTATGTGTCCATCTTATCCTATGTGTCCATCTTATCCTATGTGTCCATCTTATCCTATGTATCCTATGTGCCCATGTTCTCCTATGTTTCCATGTTCTCCTATGTGTCCATCTTATCCTGTGTGTCCATCTTATCCTGTGTGTCCATCTTATCCTGTGTGTCCATCTTATCCTGTGTGCCCATCTTATCCTGTGTGCCCATCTTATCCTGTGTGCCCATCTTATCCTGTGTGCCCATCTTATCCTGTGTGCCCATCTTATCCTGTGTGCCCATCTTATCCTGTGTGTCCATCTTATCCTGTGTGTCCATCTTATCCTGTGTGCCCATGTTATCCTGTGTGCCCATCTTATCCTGTGTGTCCATCTTATCCTGTGTGTCCATCTTATCCTGTGTGTCCATCTTATCCTGTGTGCCCATGTTATCCTGTGTGCCCATCTTATCCTGTGTGTCCATCTTATCCTGTGTGTCCATCTTATCCTGTGTGTCCATCTTATCCTGTGTGCCCATCTTATCCTGTGTGTCCATCTTATCCTGTGTGTCCATCTTACCCTGTGTGTCCATCTTATCCTGTGTGTCCATCTTATCCTGTGTGCCCATGTTATCCTGTGTGTCCATCTCATCCTGTGTGTCCATCTTATCCTGTGTGTCCATCTTATCCTGTGTGTCCATCTTATCCTGTGTGTCCATCTTATCCTGTGTGTCCATGTTCTTCTATGTGTCCATCTTATCCTATATGTCCATCTTATCCTATGTATCCTATGTGTCCATGTTCTCCTATGTATAGATCTTATCCTGTGTGTCCATCTCATCCTGTGTGTCCATCTCATCCTGTGTGTCCATCTCATCCTGTGTGTCCATCTCATCCTGTGTGTCCATCTCATCCTGTGTGTCCATCTCATCCTGTGTGTCCATCTCATCCTATGTGTCCATGTTATCCTGCGTGTCCATGTTATCCTGCGTGTCCCTGTTATCCTGCGTGTCCATGTTATCCTGCGTGTCCATGTTATCCTGCGTGTCCATGTTATCCTGTGTGTCTATCTTATCCTGTGTGTCCATCTTATCCTGTGTGTCCATCTTATCCTGTGTGTCCATCTTATCCTATGTGTCCATCTTATCCTATGTGTCCATCTTATCCTATGTGTCAATGTTATCCTATGTATCCTATGTGTCCATGTTCTCCTATGTGTCAATGTTATCCTATGTGTCAATGTTATCCTATGTGTCCATCTTATCCTATGTGCCCATCTTATCCTGTGTGCCCATCTTATCCTGTGTGCCCATCTTATCCTGTGTGCCCATCTTATCCTGTGTGCCCATCTTATCCTGTGTGTCCATCTTATCCTATGTGTCCATCTTATCCTATGTGTCCATCTTATCCTATGTGTCCATCTTATCCTATGTGTCCATCTTATCCTATGTATCCTATGTGCCCATGTTCTCCTATGTTTCCATGTTCTCCTATGTGTCCATCTTATCCTGTGTGTCCATCTTATCCTGTGTGTCCATCTTATCCTGTGTGTCCATCTTATCCTGTGTGTCCATCTCATCCTATGTGTCCATCTTATCCTATGTGTCCATCTTATCCTATGTGTCCATCTTATCCTATGTGTCAATGTTATCCTATGTATCCTATGTGTCCATGTTCTCCTATGTGTAGATCTTATCCTGTGTGTCCATCTCATCCTGTGTGTCCATCTCATCCTGTGTGTCCATCTCATCCTGTGTGTCCATCTCATCCTGTGTGTCCATCTCATCCTGTGTGTCCATCTCATCCTGTGTGTCCATCTTATCCTGTGTGTCCATCTTATCCTGTGTGTCCATCTTATCCTGTGTGTCCATCTCATCCTATGTGTCCATCTTATCCTATGTGTCCATCTTATCCTGTGTGTCCATCTTATCCTATATGTCCATCTTATCCTATGTGTCAATGTTATCCTATGTATCCTATGTGTCCATGTTCTCCTATGTGTAGATCTTATCCTGTGTGTCCATCTCATCCTGTGTGTCCATCTCATCCTGTGTGTCCATCTCATCCTGTGTGTCCATGTTATCCTATATGTGTCCATCTTATTCTATATGTGCCCATCTTATTCTATGTGCCTATCTTATCCTATGTGTCCATCTTATCCTGCGTGTCCCTGTTATCCTGCGTGTCCCTGTTATCCTGCGTGTCCATGTTATCCTGCGTGTCCATGTTATCCTGCGTGTCCATGTTATCCTGTGTGTCCATCTTATCCTGTGTGTCCATCTTATCCTATGTGTCCATCTTATCCTATGTGTCAATGTTATCCTATGTATCCTATGTGTCCATGTTCTCCTATGTGTCAATGTTATCCTATGTGTCCATCTTATCCTATGTGCCCATCTTATCCTGTGTGCCCATCTTATCCTGTGTGCCCATCTTATCCTATGTGTCCATCTTATCCTATGTGTCCATCTTATCCTATGTGTCCTATGTGCCCATGTTCTCCTATGTGCCCATGTTCTCCTATGTTTCCATGTTCTCCTATGTGTCCATCTTATCCTGTGTGTCCATCTTATCCTATGTGTCCATCTTATCCTGTGTGTCCATCTTATCCTGTATGTCCATCTTATCCTGTGTGTCCATGTTATTCTGTGTGTCCATCTTATCCTATGTGTCTATCTTATCCTGTATGTCTATCTTATCTTGTGTGCCCATCTTATCCTATGTGCCCATCTTATCCTATGTGTCTATCCTATCCTGTGTGTCTATCTTATCCTGTGTGCCCATCTTATCCTGTGTGTCCATCTTATCCTGTGTGCCCATCTTATCCTGTGTGCCCATCTTATCCTGTGTGCCCATCTTATCCTGTGTGCCCATCTTATCCTGTGTGCCCATCTTATCCTGTGTGTCCATCTTATCCTATGTGTCCATCTTATCCTATGTGTCCATCTTATCCTGTGTGTCCATCTTATCCTATATGTCCATCTTATCCTATGTGTCAATGTTATCCTATGTATCCTATGTGTCCATGTTCTCCTATGTGTAGATCTTATCCTGTGTGTCCATCTCATCCTGTGTGTCCATCTCATCCTGTGTGTCCATCTCATCCTGTGTGTCCATGTTATCCTATATGTGTCCATCTTATTCTATATGTGCCCATCTTATTCTATGTGCCTATCTTATCCTATGTGTCCATCTTATCCTGCGTGTCCCTGTTATCCTGCGTGTCCCTGTTATCCTGCGTGTCCATGTTATCCTGCGTGTCCATGTTATCCTGCGTGTCCATGTTATCCTGTGTGTCCATCTTATCCTGTGTGTCCATCTTATCCTATGTGTCCATCTTATCCTATGTGTCAATGTTATCCTATGTATCCTATGTGTCCATGTTCTCCTATGTGTCAATGTTATCCTATGTGTCCATCTTATCCTATGTGCCCATCTTATCCTGTGTGCCCATCTTATCCTGTGTGCCCATCTTATCCTATGTGTCCATCTTATCCTATGTGTCCATCTTATCCTATGTGTCCATCTTATCCTATGTGTCCTATGTGCCCATGTTCTCCTATGTGCCCATGTTCTCCTATGTTTCCATGTTCTCCTATGTGTCCATCTTATCCTGTGTGTCCATCTTATCCTATGTGTCCATCTTATCCTGTGTGTCCATCTTATCCTGTATGTCCATCTTATCCTGTGTGTCCATGTTATTCTGTGTGTCCATCTTATCCTATGTGTCTATCTTATCCTGTATGTCTATCTTATCTTGTGTGCCCATCTTATCCTATGTGCCCATCTTATCCTATGTGTCTATCCTATCCTGTGTGTCTATCTTATCCTGTGTGCCCATCTTATCCTGTGTGTCCATCTTATCCTGTGTGCCCATCTTATCCTGTGTGCCCATCTTATCCTGTGTGCCCATCTTATCCTGTGTGCCCATCTTATCCTGTGTGCCCATCTTATCCTGTGTGTCCATCTTATCCTGTGTGTCCATGTTATCCTGTGTGTCCATGTTATCCTGTGTGTCTATCTTATCCTGTGTGCCCATCTTATCCTATGTGCCCATCTTATCCTGTGTGCCCATCTTATCCTATGTGCCCATCTTATCCTGTGTGTCTATCCTATCCTGTGTGTCTATCTTATCCTGTGTGCCCATCTTATCCTGTGTGTCCATCTTATCCTGTGTGTCCATCTTATCCTGTGTGCCCAACTTATCCTGTGTGCCCATCTTATCCTGTGTGCCCATCTTATCCTGTGTGCCCATCTTATCCTGTGTGCCCATCTTATCCTGTGTGCCCATCTTATCCTGTGTGCCCATCTTATCCTGTGTGTCCATCTTATCCTGTGTGTCCATCTTATCCTGTGTGTCCATCTTATCCTGTGTGCCCATCTTATCCTATGTGTCCATCTTATCCTATGTGTCCATCTTATCCTGTGTGTCCATCTTATCCTGTGTGTCCATCTTATCCTGTGTGTCCATCTTATCCTGTGTGTCCATCTTATCCTGTGTGCCCATCTTATCCTATGTGTCCATCTTATCCTATGTGTCCATCTTATCCTGTGTGTCCATCTTATCCTGTGTCCATCTTATCCTGTGTGTCCATCTTATCCTGTGTGTCCATCTTATCCTGTGTGTCCATGTTCTTCTATGTGTCCATCTTATCCTATATGTCCATCTTATCCTATGTGTCAATGTTATCCTATGTGTCCATGTTCTCCTATGTGTAGATCTTATCCTGTGTGTCCATCTCATCCTGTGCGTCCATCTCATCCTGTGTGTCCATGTTATCCTATATGTGTCCATCTTATTCTATATGTGCCCATCTTATTCTATGTGCCTATCTTATCCTATGTGTCCATCTTATCCTGCGTGTCCCTGTTATCCTGCGTGTCCCTGTTATCCTGCGTGTCCATGTTATCCTGCGTGTCCATGTTATCCTGCGTGTCCATCTTATCCTATGTGTCCATCTTATCCTGTGTGTCCATCTTATCCTGTGTGTCCATCTTATCCTGTGTGTCCATCTTATCCTGTGTGTCCATCTTATCCTGTGTGTCCATCTTATCCTGTGTGTCCATCTTATCCTGTGTGTCCATCTTATCCTGTGTGTCCATCTTATCCTGTGTGTCCATCTTATCCTGTGTGTCCATCTTATCCTGTGTGTCCATCTTATCCTGTGTGTCCATGTTCTTCTATGTGTCCATCTTATCCTATATGTCCATCTTATCCTATGTGTCAATGTTATCCTATGTATCCTATGTGTCCATGTTCTCCTATGTGTAGATCTTATCCTGTGTGTCCATCTCATCCTGTGTGTCCATCTCATCCTGTGTGTCCATGTTATCCTATATGTGTCCATCTTATTCTATATGTGCCCATCTTATTCTATGTGCCTATCTTATCCTATGTGTCCATCTTATCCTGCGTGTCCATCTTATCCTGCGTGTCCCTGTTATCCTGCGTGTCCCTGTTATCCTGCGTGTCCCTGTTATCCTGCGTGTCCATGTTATCCTGCGTGTCCATGTTATCCTGTGTGTCTATCTTATCCTGTGTGTCCATCTTATCCTATGTGTCCATCTTATCCTGCGTGTCCCTGTTATCCTGCGTGTCCCTGTTATCCTGCGTGTCCATGTTATCCTGCGTGTCCATGTTATCCTGCGTGTCCATGTTATCCTGTGTGTCCATCTTATCCTGTGTGTCCATCTTATCCTATGTGTCCATCTTATCCTATGTGTCAATGTTATCCTATGTATCCTATGTGTCCATGTTCTCCTATGTGTCAATGTTATCCTATGTGTCCATCTTATCCTATGTGCCCATCTTATCCTGTGTGCCCATCTTATCCTGTGTGCCCATCTTATCCTATGTGTCCATCTTATCCTATGTGTCCATCTTATCCTATGTGTCCATCTTATCCTATGTGTCCTATGTGCCCATGTTCTCCTATGTGCCCATGTTCTCCTATGTTTCCATGTTCTCCTATGTGTCCATCTTATCCTGTGTGTCCATCTTATCCTATGTGTCCATCTTATCCTGTGTGTCCATCTTATCCTGTATGTCCATCTTATCCTGTGTGTCCATGTTATTCTGTGTGTCCATCTTATCCTATGTGTCTATCTTATCCTGTATGTCTATCTTATCTTGTGTGCCCATCTTATCCTATGTGCCCATCTTATCCTATGTGTCTATCCTATCCTGTGTGTCTATCTTATCCTGTGTGCCCATCTTATCCTGTGTGTCCATCTTATCCTGTGTGCCCATCTTATCCTGTGTGCCCATCTTATCCTGTGTGCCCATCTTATCCTGTGTGCCCATCTTATCCTGTGTGCCCATCTTATCCTGTGTGCCCATCTTATCCTGTGTGTCCATGTTATCCTGTGTGTCCATGTTATCCTGTGTGTCTATCTTATCCTGTGTGCCCATCTTATCCTATGTGCCCATCTTATCCTGTGTGCCCATCTTATCCTATGTGCCCATCTTATCCTGTGTGTCTATCCTATCCTGTGTGTCTATCTTATCCTGTGTGCCCATCTTATCCTGTGTGTCCATCTTATCCTGTGTGTCCATCTTATCCTGTGTGCCCAACTTATCCTGTGTGCCCATCTTATCCTGTGTGCCCATCTTATCCTGTGTGCCCATCTTATCCTGTGTGCCCATCTTATCCTGTGTGCCCATCTTATCCTGTGTGCCCATCTTATCCTGTGTGTCCATCTTATCCTGTGTGTCCATCTTATCCTGTGTGTCCATCTTATCCTGTGTGCCCATCTTATCCTATGTGTCCATCTTATCCTATGTGTCCATCTTATCCTGTGTGTCCATCTTATCCTGTGTGTCCATCTTATCCTGTGTGTCCATCTTATCCTGTGTGTCCATCTTATCCTGTGTGCCCATCTTATCCTATGTGTCCATCTTATCCTATGTGTCCATCTTATCCTGTGTGTCCATCTTATCCTGTGTCCATCTTATCCTGTGTGTCCATCTTATCCTGTGTGTCCATCTTATCCTGTGTGTCCATGTTCTTCTATGTGTCCATCTTATCCTATATGTCCATCTTATCCTATGTGTCAATGTTATCCTATGTGTCCATGTTCTCCTATGTGTAGATCTTATCCTGTGTGTCCATCTCATCCTGTGCGTCCATCTCATCCTGTGTGTCCATGTTATCCTATATGTGTCCATCTTATTCTATATGTGCCCATCTTATTCTATGTGCCTATCTTATCCTATGTGTCCATCTTATCCTGCGTGTCCCTGTTATCCTGCGTGTCCCTGTTATCCTGCGTGTCCATGTTATCCTGCGTGTCCATGTTATCCTGCGTGTCCATCTTATCCTATGTGTCCATCTTATCCTGTGTGTCCATCTTATCCTGTGTGTCCATCTTATCCTGTGTGTCCATCTTATCCTGTGTGTCCATCTTATCCTGTGTGTCCATCTTATCCTGTGTGTCCATCTTATCCTGTGTGTCCATCTTATCCTGTGTGTCCATCTTATCCTGTGTGTCCATCTTATCCTGTGTGTCCATCTTATCCTGTGTGTCCATCTTATCCTGTGTGTCCATCTTATCCTGTGTGTCCATGTTCTTCTATGTGTCCATCTTATCCTATATGTCCATCTTATCCTATGTGTCAATGTTATCCTATGTATCCTATGTGTCCATGTTCTCCTATGTGTAGATCTTATCCTGTGTGTCCATCTCATCCTGTGTGTCCATCTCATCCTGTGTGTCCATGTTATCCTATATGTGTCCATCTTATTCTATATGTGCCCATCTTATTCTATGTGCCTATCTTATCCTATGTGTCCATCTTATCCTGCGTGTCCATCTTATCCTGCGTGTCCCTGTTATCCTGCGTGTCCCTGTTATCCTGCGTGTCCCTGTTATCCTGCGTGTCCATGTTATCCTGCGTGTCCATGTTATCCTGTGTGTCTATCTTATCCTGTGTGTCCATCTTATCCTATGTGTCCATCTTATCCTATGTGTCAATGTTATCCTATGTATCCTATGTGTCCATGTTCTCCTATGTGTCCATGTTCTCCTATGTGTCCATGTTCTCCTATGTGTCCATCTTATCCTATGTGTCCATCTTATCCTATGTGTCCATCTTATCCTATGTGTCCATCTTATGCTATGTGTCCATCTTATCCTTTGTGTCCATCTTATCCTATGTGTCCATCTTATCCTATGTGTCAATCTTATCCTATGTGTCCATCTTATCCTATGTTGTCCATCTTATCCTATGTTGTCCATGCACACACGGGCTGTTATCAGCAGTTTTTCAGCAGTAAAAAAAAAAAACAATAAAACAAAACCAGTGGGTTCTGAGAGACGTTTTTCAGCTGTAAACACTGATAAACTTTGATAAACGCTCAAACTTTGCTCACCAGCATTTTTTTTAACATTTTTGATCCATTGAAAAAGAAAAAAAAAAGCTAAAGAATGCCAACGCGGAAAAACGCGAATAAACGCTAAAAAACGCTATTGCAAAAACGTTGAAAAAAGAAAAATGTAAAAAACTCACTGCAAAGCTACTGTTTTTTTTATAACGTTATTTTAACGTCTAGTGTGCATGAGGCCTGAAAATCACCCCCCGAGCATTTCTGGCTGGGTCCATCTTAAAGCGGACCTTCAGTCATTTTCTCATCTTTCCATCTATTAAATCTTCTGCCCTTGTTGTTGTTTTAACTTTGGATGGTAAAACATTTTTTTTTTTCCTGCCAGTAAATCCCTTATACAGCCCACTTGCTGTTTCTTGTCTGGTCATTAGCCTAGGCTTCTGACATCACGCACTGCCATCTCTCGTCAGAATTTGCCAGGAAAGGAGGGGAGGAAAGGGGGGATGAGTCATAAGAGGGCCAATGACAGCTGCAGAGCTGGAGGTGTGCCTCTGTGTAGATCTAGGAAGTGAACAGGCACCAGCTTCAGCTGCCCACAGTTAAAATGGCTGCAGCCAGACTCCGTGGAGGGAGATTTCTGCAGCAGATTTGGCAAGTACAGAATCACAGTATATATAAAATAACATGCAAAGTGGTTGGAGGGAAGCTTCAGAATGGCAAAGGTGTTTTTTATTACAAATTATGTCAGCAGACTGCAGTTCCTCTTTAAAGCGGATCTAAAGTCATGTTTTTTTTTTTTTTTTCTCTGTTCAAAAATAATGAACATGTTATACTTACATGGTCTGTAATGCTTTTTGCATAGAGCAGCACCTTATCCTCCTCTTCTCGGGTCCCTCACTGCAACTCCTGGCCCCTTCCTCCTACCCCCACAGCAACCCAAGTAAACAGAACTCCACGAGCGGCGAGCTCGTATGCCAATGTCAGTTCTGGTGCCTGCCTGTCCCTACGCGTGTCGTCATGGTCACATGACTTCATCAGGGGATGACGACACGTGTAGGATTTTTATTTTATTTGCATGTGTACTACTACCTTTAACAGCACATTGCTTCTTGATACAGTTTGAAAATTCTGATTACTTGGATTGTTTGTTTAACAGCGCAGCACCAGCTATCCTTTTTAATATTTCTGTGTATGGGTATGGATTGACCCTTATTCGCTGTTTGCAGCAGTTATATTTCCTATATTCACATAATAGCATATATATATATTACACACGCACACACTATATATATATATATATATATATATATATATATATTTATATTTATACTCTTTAATCTGCCTATGTAAACACAGCAGATTGGCGTTCTGTAAAAAGGGGAAGGTACTGATCACGTGTTTTGGCTAAGCAGGAACACGGATCTTTACCTTCCCCCAGTCAAAGCACCTCCCCCACAGTGAGTAAGCACAACTTAGGCATACATTTAACCCTTTGATCGTCCCCTGTTAACTCCTTCCCAGCCTGTGTCATTAGTACAGTGACAGTGGAAATGTTTAGCACTGATCACTGTATTGGTGTCACTGATCCCCAAAAAGTGTAAAAAATGTCAGTTAGGTGTCCGATTTGTCCGCCGAAATATCGCAGTCCCGCTATAAGTCACGAATTGCCGCCATTACTAGTAAATAAATAAATAAATAAAAAAATATCCCCTATTTTGTAAATGATATAACTTTTGCCCAAACCAATCAATATACGCTTATTGTGATTTTTTTTTAACCAAAAATAGGTAGCATAATACATATTGGCCTAAACTGATGATGGAATTAGATTTTTTTTTTTTTTTTTCATTGGATATTTTATAGCAGAAAGTAAAAAAAAATATTGTTGTTGTCTTTTTATGTGCAAAAAACAAAACAAAACAAAAAGCGGAGAGAAAGCTCTATTTGTGGGGGAAAAAAAATAAAAAAAGTATTTGTGTACAGCGTCGCACGATCGCGCAATTGTCAGTTAAAGTAACGCAGTGCCGTATCACAAAAAAAATGGCCTGGTCATTAAGGTGAGTAAATCTTCCGGAGCTGCTTACAGTACATATGGTACACTTTCCAATATATTTACTAATGCTAGCAGCATGAGGATTCAAAATAATCAATGTTGATTGTGAGAGTGAAGCTCCCCCTTAAAGAGGAAGTAAACCCTGATGGGTTTTACTTCCTCTTTGTTTGCCTGCAAAGGTAAAGCATAATAGGCTACTATGCATCGCATCACATCGCATAGTAGCCCATTATGTGTCACTTACCTGACACAGGAGCCTGCGCTGTCCCCTCTTCCATGAAGCCTCCATCTTCTTTCCGGGTATAGCGGCTGTGATTGGCCCGGAACCGCGATGACGTCACTCCCGCGCATGCGCGCTAGTGCATGATCGCCGTTAGAAACGGCACGCTCAGTGCGCCTGTGCGCCGTAGACATCGGTGCCGGTCTTTTGGAAAGATCCCCTAAACCGTGTAGGTTTAGGAGATATTTCTTGCACCTACAGGTAAGCCTTAATCTAGGCTTACCTGTAGGTAAAAATTGGTCTGTAAGGGTTTACAACCACTTTAACTCCACTAGCCCTAATAAAATGTATACTACATGCGGATGTCTCCGTGTAAAACTCGTACCTTACCTACAAGCCGGCTTCTATACAGACCGCCAGGTGGTGTGAGGATGGAAGTACAGACTGCGAAAGGCTTCAGTCGCTTCCCAGCACCTTCCTCTGTCCTCACCCATTCAAAAAAAGCCTTCCATTATTTTTCTTTTCACGAAATACAATGCGTTCTGTGAATGGAGGAGGAGAGATCATATAGCATACTCGCATAGAACACCTTTGGGATGAATTAGAGCGGAGACGGCGAGCCAGGCCTTCTCGTCCAACATCAGTGCCTGACCTCACCAATGCTCTTCTGGAAGAATGGTCAAACATTCCCATAGACACCCTCCTAAACCTTGTGGACGGCCTTCCCAGAAGAGGTGAAGCTGTTATAGCTGCAAAGGGCGGAGCCAACTCAATATTGAACCCTACGGACTAAGACTGGGATGTCATTAAAGTTCATGTGTGTGTAAAGGCAGGCGTCCCAATACTTTTGGTAATGTAGTGTGTTTGACTGTTTTCCCACATTTCAGTTGTAATATATTTATTTTCAGGTATTAACAATCCAAACGTCTAACTCCATCTTAAGAGTCGCTTCTTCATCATCTCACAGAATTCTGACCGTCGCCCTTCCAATAAGAATACATCAAATATAAAAAGCAGATTTGACATAAATCGATGACAGCGCTGAACACTGCAATTGTGATATGCAGACTGCGGAGGAGGGGAGGACATCGGAGTGAATGGATTACCGGTGTCATGCGCAACATTCCGACTTCACAGGATGAGATGAAGGGCTGCAAAGTCCATGTCTTGGTAAAGCGGGTTTATAGGATGCAAAAGCAATCTAAGATCTAAAATATAAAATACTTAGTAATAATAATAATAATAATTATTTATTATTATTATTATAAAACTAATATAAAACTAATACTTAGGTGATTGTAAACCTAATTATTTTTTTTAATTAAATTTTTTTTAACAAACATGTTGTAATTTAATAATAATTTAACCTATATATATATATATATATATAATTGCTTTGGGATTTTACATCTGCGCTCGTCACCATGGCAACGCGCCGTTCCAGAAAATTAATGTTGTGACTACTACGAGCCCGAGTGACAGGATTAAAAAAAATAAAAAAATCTCTTAAACATTGTAATGTAATAATGTTAAACACCTGATTACAATCCGAGATTGGGGACTGCAATTAAAGAGCCTATGATATATTTGTTCGGTCTGCGGGAAGCCCCGAAAATGAGGAATTCTATTTTAGAATCTGAAAAATTAAAAAAAAAAAAAAAAATTATAATATATATATATATATATATATATATATATATATATATATATATATATAATTTTTTAGAATTCCTCATTTTCGGAAGCCCCGAAAATGAGGAATTCTATTTTAGAATCTGAAAAATTAAAAAAAAAAAAAAAAATTATATATATATATATATATATATATATATATATATATATATATATATATATATATATATATATAATTTTTTATTTTTTTTTTAATTTTTCAGATTCTAAAATAGAATTCCTCATTTTCGGGGCTTCCCGCAGACCGAACAAATATATCATAGGCTCTTTAATTGCAGTCCCCAATCTCGGATTGTAATCAGGTGTTTAACATTATTACATTACAATGTTTAAGAGATTTTTTTATTTTTTTTAATCCTGTCACTCGGGCTCGTAGTAGTCACAACATTAATTTTCTGGAACGGCGCGTTGCCATGGTGACGAGCGCAGATGTAAAATCCCAAAGCAATTTCAATGAATATGAATGAAAATAATCCGACACTTGCATTTTTTTTTTTATAGCTTCCTGCGATGATACAAAAAGTTGAAACTATTTTTTTTCAACCCAAGATATAAATATTATAATAAGGCAAAATGAAAAAAAAAAAAAAGTGCTGCGACAAGCAGACGGCGACTTCCTTTTATTGAAGTGAAATCTGAATGGCTGCTGTGGGTCACTTTATGCTGGCCGTACATGGATCGAAATTTCTGGCCGGTTCAGCGGAGAATGGCCAAATATCCATACATGTGGCACTGGTTGGACCCCCCCACCCCCATGATGCCACTTGAAGACCCCACCCCCATTACACCATAGGGGCAGGGTCACCCAGTGACAACACCAGGTGGCTCAGCCTCCTATGACGACACATGCCACCCCTGAGAAACCACCCCCTGGGATGCCTGCTGCTGACAGCAGGGAGGAGTTATTGGTTGTTAGGGGGCCAGCACCCACTGGCTTCCTAACAACGGTGAGTCATCC
This sequence comes from Lithobates septentrionalis, assembly GCA_037952835.1. NCBI lineage: Eukaryota > Metazoa > Chordata > Amphibia > Anura > Ranidae > Lithobates > Lithobates septentrionalis. Next base: position 75,702 of record JBBDGP010004538.1, on the reverse strand, counting down.
CTGCTGTCGCTGGGGATTTCCCGCTGACAGCAGAATGTATACAAGAGAGCTGGCATTAAAAATAAAATAACATTTAAAAAAAACAGCATGGGGGTCCTCTGCCTAATCCATAGCAGGCCTTTTAGGTCTGGTGTGGATTTCAAGGGGGAGACCACGGCAAAAAGTGAGGGGTCCCTCTAAAAATCTATACCAAACCCTTATCCAAGTATGCAGCCCGGCGGGCCAGTAAGGGGAAGAAGGTGAGAGAGCAGCGAATGGACGGCCTTCCCAGAAGAGATGAAGATATTATAGCTGCAAAGGGCGGAGCCAACCCAATATTGAACCCTACGGACTAAGACTGGGATGCCACTTAAGGACAGGAAGGATTTACCCCCCTTAATGACCAGGCCATTTTAACCCTACGGACTAAGACTGGGATGCAATTAAAGTTCATGTATGTTTAAAGGCAGAAGTCCCAATACTTTTGGCAATATAGTATATTTACTAGCCCCTTCCCCCCTACATCCTGAAACATCCCCCGCAGCAGCCAGGGGGAGAGGACAGAAGTCGGCAGCACTACTGGATGGGGCAACATGGGGGGGAAAGCCCGAGCAGTAGGGGGGAATAGGCACCGCACGTAGCGATTAGGGTGTGCCCAGGCACACCCCCTGACCACGCCCATGGCCTACACCAAGGGTATGCAATTACCGAACCTCCAGCTGTTGCAAAACTACAAGTCCCATCATGCCTCTGCCTCTGGGTGTCAGGCTGTCAGGGTCTTGCTATGCCTCATGGGACTTGTAGTTCTGCAATAGCTGGAGGTCCGCTAATTGCATGTCCCTGGCCTACACCTATAAACTGTGGTCAAAGCTGCACTGGTTTTTTTTTTTTATTCAACAGGCACCCCTTATCTGTACAGATATTTTTTGATAAAGGTGAACTAACCCTTTAAGGCAGGGATCCTCAAACTACGGCCCTCCAGCTGTTGCAGAACTACACATCCCATGAGGCATTGTAAAACTCTGACATTCACAGACATGACTAGGCATGATGGGAATTGTAGTTCCTGAACACCCGGAGGGCCGCAGTTTGAAGACCCCTGCTTTAAGGCATGGGTGCTCAACCTGTGGCCCTCCAGCTGTTGCAGAACTACAAATCCCATCATGCCACTGCCTTTGGGAGCCATGCTTGTAACTCTCAGCGGCTTGCAATGCCTCATGGGACTTGTAGTTCCGCGGCAGCTGGAGGGCCGCAGGTTGAGCACCCATGCTTTAAGGCGTGTAACTGCAATGCAAAGTACTGAACCCGGCCTTGCTGACATGCGGGTTCTCACTGGTAACTTCTGCTTCGGCAGAGAGGCCAACAGAGAAGATTATTTTATTTACATTTTTTTTTTTTTTTTTTTTTTATGTGATAGCAAACACCTTGTGGTGCATGAACGTAGATAGTGCTTTTACCTTTAGAGGTTTAAAATGTTGGGACAGATAATCGCTTGAAAAAAAATGTGTGCTCAGTGAAAACATATTATACTTCCCGTTTTCCCCTTTAAATGAGTATTTACAGATTCATCCGGCTTGCAAATAAAGAGATGAGCTAATCAGTTTAAAACCCGGGGAAGGCAGGCTGGACGGGGGGGGGGGGGGGGGAGTTATCATTCTGAGCACACATGCAATTCGAGCCGAGATATATTGTAACCGAAATGTACCATTTGAAAATGGGAACACGAAAACCCATTATGATAAGTGCCGGAGCCGCCTGAACCCATCTGATGGCTGCGACGTGGACGGCCTGGTGCAGTCACCAGATAGTGATGTCATCCCCGGGAGTCTTGGAAACCTCTTGCAACGCATCTATGTGTATTAATGCATAGATGGGATTGCTGGTTTTGCAGCAGGGTAAACATGGAAGAATTTCAGATTTCAAAGCAACTTTATCGCTGGTTTTAAAAAAAAATAAATAAATGCTAGAAAGGCACAACCTGTACAAGAAAAGGTTTTGTACTCGGAGTCGGACTGACAGACAGCGCAGCCAGGTGGGCGACACCGCTGCTTTTTTCATTTAGAAATGCCATCTGGCAGCTTAGCTGCATGGTCACCATTGATCCTGGATCACCCTGGTCTCTCTGTTTCCTGTGACTTCCCACTAGAGCTGCACGATTCGGGACAAAATGAGAATCACTATTTTTTTTGCTTAGCATAGAAAGATCACGATTCTCGCGACGTAAAATCTTTCACATCATACAAAAAAAAATTGGGCTAACTTTAATGAATTTAAAAAAAATGAAAAAAAAATCAGTAAAGTAGATGTAAACCTGATTTTTTTTTTTTTTTTATCATAATGTAGAGTATAAGATTTCCTATCATTTGAGCCCAGTCTTGTCACACAGAGTTAATCCATCTCTGAGCAATCCCCTTTTATTGTTCAGTGAGATAAATCTTGACAAACCGAGAAAAACTTTGTCAAATCCTCCCCCTTGCTGTGAGTGACAGCCTAAGAGACATGTATTATTTTTTAATTCCCTCCCCCACTCCTTTCTTCAGCAGCTCTGCCAGGATTGGCTGTTCCACACCTCCCCATGATTTGGCATGCCGAAGTCATGTGGTTACTTTCCTGTCTTTTCACTGGATGTTAGAGATCATAGCAGAAGTTCAGTGTTAGAAATACACAGGGGAGTGTAGAGGTGGGCTGACTGCTGACATCACGACTCCACCCACCGAGCTCCAGACAACAGACCCCGCCCACAGAATATGGAGTTTTTCGGGTCTCATAACAGACCGAGGGGAGATATTTGACAGGTAAAGGTACATGCAGGAGGCGTGTATATCCTTATAGATAACCCCTATGGCAGGAGTTTAGAAAGGATGACATTGGGTTTACATCCACTTTAAAGTAATTTTTTTCCAAAAAAGAAAAAATGCATTTGAAAGACCGCTGCGCAAATACAGTGCGACATAAAATATTGCAACAACCACCATTTTATTCTCTAGGGTCTCTGCTAAAAAAATATATATAATGTTTGGGGGTTCTAAGTAATTTTCTAGCAAAAAAAAAAAAAAAAGATTTTAACTTGAAACCAACAAATGTCAGAAAAAGGTTGTTTAAACTTTCTTCATTTACACTGTCTATTCCATTGACAAATTGTTACAATGTTGATACTTAAGAATGTTGTGATTCTTGGCAGACTGCCCGTTTTTTGTTTCCCCCCCCCCCTTTCTTTTGACGGCTGTTGGCTTCGGCAGAGCAGAGAGAATTCTCTGCATAGAAAGAATTGAGAAATACTTTGTCAAGATCGCAAGAGGGAAAAAAAAATAAAAATCGCAATAACGATTCTTAACGCTTAATTGTGCAGCTCTACTTCCCATCAGAATCTATAGATGGCTACTTGGACCCCTTTTCCATTTGCGCCCCCCCCCCCCCCCCCCCGTGGCTTCCAAACTGCCTGCAACCATATGGGCACATACGTTTGGCACTAGAACTGCTTGCTTTTCTAGGTCTCTGTGGCTTATCCATTCACAAGGCAGCACCAGTGGCCTGAACACCTACCTACTATATATGTACTATATGAGCATCCCCAAAGAAGATCACAAAACCTGTAAATTTTGAAACGCGTTGGGTGTCTCACTGCATATTTTACTTATGTTCAAGGCTCTTGGCAGCAATTATCTGTGTTATCTGCACATATTTATAAGCCATTCTTTTAATTGCCCACATTATTTATATATTTTTATCTCGTTGTTCAATAAAATGTATCGTTTTTTTTTTTTATATGCATCTTTGGAGTATTGTTGTCTGAAGTGCCTTCAACCACTTGCCGCCCGCCATATAGTAATATGACGTTGGCAAAGTGGTTGCGATATCCTGACCAGATGTCATATGACGTCGCCAGGATATCAAGCCGCTGCGCGCCCCCGCGGCGATCGTTATTGCAGGGTGTCAGTCTGAAACACCGCAACTCCGATCTAGGTAGAGAGTCTCTGACGGAGACTCTTTACCACGTGATCAGCCGTGTCCAATCACGGCTGATCACGATGTAAACAGGAAGAGTCGTTGATCAGCTTTTCCTCACTAATGTCTGACAGACACGAGTAGAGGAGAGCCGATCGGCTGCTCTCCTGACAGGTGGGGGTCTGTCCTCCTGGAGAGACCCCAGCCCGCACAAATGCCCCCAACTACTTTTAAAAACCTGACCCCCTACAAGGCCACCAAGTCTTCTACAGAGTCCCCTAACCTCCTCGAGCGCCCCTATCAGTGCCCCCCAAACTCCCACAGTGGCACCCAGCCCCCTGTAGTGCCCACTAGCTTGCTGCAGAGCTTCCAGCCCTGCACAGTGCCCCCCACCCCCAACAGTGTTACACAGTGCCCCCGATTCTCCTGTAGTGCCCTCCAGTCTCCCACAGTGACCCTGCAAATTCCCCAGCCTCCTGGAGATACCCCAGCCCCTACAAATACCCCCAGCTACTTTCAAAAACTGCTACCCCTTTCAAGGCCACCAAGTCTTCTACAAAGTCCCCCAACCTCTTTGAGAACCCCTATCAGTGTCCCCCAACCTCCCACAGTGCCAACCAACCCCCTACAGTGCCTACTAGCTAGCTGCAGAGCTTTCAGCCCCCCCCCCCCTACTAGTGCCTGGAACCTCCAACAGTGTTCCACAGTGCCCCCTAATTATATTGCAGGGCCCTCCTGTCCCCCACAGTGCACCTGCCAAGACCCCAGCCCCCACAGATGCCCCCAACTACTTTCAAAAACCTCAATCCCTACAAGGCCACCAAGTCTTCTACAGAATGCCCTAACCTCCTCGAGCGCCCCTTTCCTCCAATGACACCCAGCTCCATCCAGAGCCTTCCAGCATTTCAATACTTATTCATCTATTCCAATACTTTTATAGCGCAAGCAAAAACTTTTTTTTTCCTGTTGGGGAGAAGAAAGTTTTGGAAGAATTGAACCCCCGGCCTTAAAGCGGAATTCCACTCAAAAGTGGAACTACCGCTTATCCGTCTCCCCCCCCCCCCCGCCCCCCTCCGGTGCCACATTTGGCACCTTTCAGGGGGGAGAAACGGGTAGACCCCAGCTCAGTCTCCCGGAAGTTCGGCCCCCTCCTCCTTCCTTCGCTGCCGGACCAATTAGAAAGCGCAGTGCGTTTCACGCATGCGCGGTGGGGAATCGGCTGTGAATCCAAAATGCTTCATTACCGGGGTTCCCTTACCAGGAATGGCGGCAGCTGCACCCAACAGCCGATCTAAAGACTGGCTGGGGTGCCGACATCGTGGGCGCCCTGGGCAGGCAACTCAGCAGCTGCAGTATTTGTAGCTGTTGACTTAATTTTTTGTGGCGGGCTGGACCTCCTCTTTAAGATTAAGGCTGGGTACACACTGATGCGATTCGTCACAAATCTGGTGTGATTCACACAGGCATTACACCACATTTCTGTGCAAATCATATGCGATTCTGTGCGGTGCGATTTGAGCTCATCATTTTGCATGGCTGAAATCGCACTGCAGCCACACGAAAAAGGTGCAGGCACATTTTTTTTGCACTGGAATCGGATTTTGTGTTCATACACATTTGATCCGATTCCAGTAAAAGCATTGCATTCGGCAGCCTGCTTTTGGGGTGTTAACTTTTAATTGACACCCGCAGCAGATTGCATAAACACAGTGCGAGTGATATGTGGGAAACACATCGATCCCTGTGCGTTTCCCGCATCGCATCAGTGTGAACCGAGCCTGAGAACCAATGATATACAGCGTAGTTTATTTTCAGTGAACACACCCCCTGAGCCACTGTCACATTCAAAATCGGTGCGCTCCACCCGCACAGCCGCATCATTCATTCACAGGGATATGTGAATGAAGTAACTAAAAGTCCATTTAAACTGATAATCAGTGCCCTGATCATCAGCGCAGCCTATCAGTGGCCATCAGTTCAGCCCAGCAGTGCCACCCATTAGTGCCACCCCATCAGTCCTCTCTCATCGATGCCCATCAGTCCTCTCTCTTCGGTGCCCATCAGTCCTCTCTCTTCGGTGCCCATCAGTCCTCTCTCTTCGGTGCCCATCAGTCCTCTCTCTTCGGTGCCCATCAGTCCTGTCTCATCAGTGCCCATCAGTCCTGCCTCATTAGTGTCCATCACTCCTGCCTCATCAGTGCCCATCAGTGCTTTCTCATCAGTGCCCATCAGTCCTGTCTCATCAATGTCCATCACTCCTGCCTCATCAGTGCCCATCACTCCTGCCTCATCAGTGCCCATCACTCCTGCCTCATCAGTGCCCATCACTCCTGCCTCATCAGTGCCCATCACTCCTGCCTCATCAGTGCCCATCACTCCTGCCTCATCAGTGCCCATCACTCCTGCCTCATCAGTGCCCATCACTCCTGCCTCATCAGCGCCCATCACTCCTGACTCATCAGCGCCCATCACTCCTGACTCATCAGCGCCCATCACTCCTGACTCATCAGCGCCCATCACTCCTGTCTCATCAGTGCCCATCAGTGCTGCCTCATCAGTGCAGCTTATTAGTGCACCTGCATCAGTGCCCATCAATGCAGAAAAATTACTTTTCTCACAGAAACTAGGATTTATTTATTTATTTTCAAAATGTTTGGTCTTTATTTTTTGTTTACTTAGCAAAAAAACGATACTCAGATATTACTAAAAGAAAGCTCTATTTGTGTGAAAAAAAATGATAAAAATGTAGTTTGTGTACAGTGTTGATGACTGAGTAATTGTCATACAAAATGTGACAGCGCTGAAAGCTGAAAATTGTCCTGGACAGGAAGGGGGTGAAAGTGCCCAGTAGGCAAGTAGTTAACATCTAAAAAAAAAAACAAAAAAAAAAACAAACTAACAAAACCAAAAAACAAACAAAACATTTGCTCTGTTGCATGCCCACAGTAGAGCTAAAGTTTTTTTTCTTCTCCTTCAGATACTGGCAACTCCATGTATTCTCCGTGTGTAAACCTGTGTCATGTATCTGTACAGATACATACCAGGGCTACATAAAAGAAGGAGTTTTGTCGTTAAAAAAACCCAAAAAAACAAAAAAAATAAAAATAAAAAAAAAAACTGGCTCCTAACTTTACAACTTAAAAAAAGGTTGTAAAGGTTCATGTTATACTTACTTCCTCTGTGCATGGGTTATGCACAGAGTGGCCCCGATCCTCCTCTTCTGGGGTCCCCCAGCGGCGCTCCGTCTCTTCTCGAGTGCCCCCCCGGAGACCCGCATTCCAAGGGAACACCTGTGTGGGCGCGCTGTCAATGCGTCCATTGACACAGACAGCAGGCCCCGCCCCCAGGCTCCCTGGATTTGATTGACAGCAGCGGAAGCCAATGGCTGCACTGATATCAATCTATCCAACGAGGACCCGGGACAGCAGCTGGAGCTACTGTGCTGGTCCCCGTCGATGGAACGATCGGGTGCAGGTAAGTAAAAAGGGGGGCTGCTGCATTACAGAAGGTTTTTAACCTTAATGCATTAAGGCGAAAAACCTTCGAGGGTTTACAACCCCTTTAAGGGAAACAAAAATGATTCTTTTTTTCAAAACACTTTGAAGAACAGGCCCAGCAGTGACTGACGGCGGGTTTTTCGGCGCCCCCCCCCCCCCCCCCCCGATCTAAAAGTGGCGTCTTTCCAACACTTCCACACAGCCAGCCGGAGGACTGAGCATCATAAAGATGCTTTATGTTCGGTCTGCGCCACATTTCACCACCAAGGTCAGCTCACGCTTTGCGGCTGTAAATAATGTATAAGGGAAATATTTTTTATTTATAGGTTAAGGAGCTAGACTAACTCCGAGTGTGGGCAGCAATATTGTTTCTGAAATATATCGGTTCAACTATATTACACCGCAAAAAACGTGAATAAAACTCAGCGGCGAGAAACAGACGTACCGCGCGTCTGATAGAGGAACGCTCTAAAAAGGAAATGGATCACCTCTGCGAGATTTTGTTCTGGATAAGAGGTTTTCATCTTTTTTTTGTTTTGCCAGATAGATTAACAACTTGCCGACCGCCGCACGCCAATATACGTCGGCACAATGGCAGCGGTGGGCAAACGGGCGCACATGTACATCCCCTTTAATTGGCGGGGCTAGCGGGTGTGCGCGCGCACCCGCCGCGTACAGCGCGACCGCGCCCTCGATGGCCGCCGGTGTCCCGCGATCGTGTCACGGAGCCGCAGAACAGGGAGATGCCTATGTAAACAAGGCATTCCCCCGTTCTGCCTAGTGTCATGACAGAGATCACCACTCCCTGTGATTGCTGTCATGTCAGTGGTAGCCCACCCCCCCCCCCCCACAGTTAAGGACACACTTAACCCCTTGATCGCCCCCTAGTGTTTAACCCTTTCCCTGCCAGTGTCATTTACACAGTAATCAGTGCATTTTTATAGCACCGATCGCTGAATAAATGACAAGGGTCCCAAAATAGTGTCAAAAGTGTCCGCCATAATGTCGCAAATGTATTATTAAAAATGCCATAAAACTATCCCCTATTTTGTAGACGCGATAACTTTTGCGCAAACCATCAATATACGTATTCGTATTTCAATATACGCTTAGTGCAATTTTTTTTTTTTTACCAAAAATAAGTAGAAGAATATCGGCTTAAACTAAGGGAAAAATTTGGTTTTTTTTATATATTTTTGAGGGATATTTATTATAGCAAAATGTAAAAAATAATGTGTTTTTTTCGAAATTGTCGCTTTTTTTTTGTTTATAGCGCAAAAAATAAAAACCGCAGAGGTGATCAAATACCACCAAAAGAAAGCTCTATTTGTGGGGAAAAAAGCACTTCAATTTTGTTTGGGAGCAACGTCGCAGGACCGCGCAATTGGCAAGCGACGCAGTGCCGAATCGCAAAAAAGTGCTCTGGTCAGAAAGGGGGTAGAATCTTCCGGGGCTGAAGCGGTTAAAGACAAATTATAATAAAAAACAACAACAGTTCTTTCAAGCAGTAATTTAATTATTTTGCCTCTAGAGCAATTTTTTCTCTTCATTTTTTTGCACACATGTAAAAAAAATCTGCATTTTCAGCCATAAAATTACTTAACCAGTAGCATACCAGGCAAATTTTCAGCGCTCACAAAAAAAAAGACCAGAAATCAAAGAAAACAAAAAACAAAAAAAAACAAAACAAAAAAAAAAAAACATGTTTCATTGTTTGTTATAAAAAAAGTGGAGTTACTCTATTATGTGCAAATTTTATATGGCACACAATATTTGTGCAACTGTTTAATAAACTCATCTTTTCAGGAAAAAAATATTATAGAATGAATATTACTATAAACAAACAAAATGTACAATACCCAATCAATTTTCTTGGTAAAATATAAAAGATGGGGGTTGCATTGAGTAAACAGATAAACGTGCCAAGTCCTAAAATTGCGTATGCCTGTCACAGCGCAAAAAAAAAAAACTACGATACCGAAAAATCTTCTCAGGTGACACTTTAACCCTTTCACGCCCATTTCTGACACTTGTTGCTTACCAGTGTTAATTTTGGCAACTAAAACATTTTAGTCGACTAACTTAATACCATTTTAGTCGACTAAAACGAAATCAATTGAGATGACTAAAATACGACGAAAACTAAAATGGCATTTTAGTCAAAAGACTAAAATGGGACTAAAACTAAATTGAAATTTGACGTCAAAATTAACACTGGTCTGTAGTGAATAGTGAATGTTCATACCTCAATGCCATCAATAATAACATATTAGATTTTTCACTCCAGCAGTATATAATGAGTTTGGAAATTGTAGAGAAATGCTTAAATAATGCATTACAATTTAACTCTACTCATTAGATTTTAGATGACTAAAATGAGTTTTAGTCGACTAAAATTATTTTAGTCGACTAAAATGTACTGGAGATTTAGACGACTAAATACGACTAAAACAATTGCAGAAGACTAAAATGGGACCAAAATGCCACTTTAGTCCTAAGACTAAAACTAAATCGAAATTTGCTGCCAAAATTAACACTGTTGCTTACAAATTAAAATCTGTATTTTCTGATACAAAATTACTTAGAACCCCTAAACATTATATATTTTTTTTAGCAGAGACCCTAGAGAATAAAATGGTGCTCATTGCAATATTTTATGTCATGCGGTATTTGTGCAGCGGTCTTTCAAAACACAATTATTGGGAAAAAAATACACTTTCATGAATAATAAAAAAAAAAAAAACTAAACAGTAAAGTTAACCCAATTTGTTTGTATAATGTGAAAGATGATGTTACGCCGAGTAAATAGATGCCTAACATGTCACGCTTTGAAATTGCACCCGCTCGTGGAATGGCGGCAAACTACGGTACCTAAAAATCTCCATAGGTGACGCTTTAAAAAAAAAAATGCAATGGTTACCAGGTTAGAGTTACAGAGGAGGTCTTTTGCTAGAATTATTGCTCTCACTCTACCGATCGCGGTGATACCTCACATGCCAATGGCAGCCGAGTAAATCGGAAGTGACGTCGCTTTCCTGTGTTCACATAGGAGACTGTAACAAAGCTGTTTCCGTCTTTGTTTCAGTGCCGGAAGTGCCGGAGCATGGATCATGGACATTTTTTTCTAACACCCTAGAGAATAAAATGGCGGTCGTTGCAATACTTTCTGTCACACCGTATTTGCGCATCGGTCTTCCAAGCGCACTTTTTTTTTGGTAAAAATACACTTTTTTGAATTAAAAAATAGACAACAGTAAAGTTAGCCCAATTTTTTTTTTTTATATTGTGAAAGATAATGTTACACCGAGTAAATTGATACCCAACATGTCACGCTTCAAAATTTTGACCGCTCGTGCAATGACGACAAAACCTTTTACCCTTAAAAATCTCCATAGGCAACGTTTAAAAAATTCTACAAAAGGTTGCATGTTTTGAGTTACAGAGGAGGTCTAGGGCGAGAATTATTGCTCTCGCTCTAATGATCGCGGCGTCACCTCACATGTGTGGTTTGAACACCGTTTACATATGCGGGCGCTGCTCACGTATGTGTTCGCTTCTGCACGCGAGCTCGGTGTATTTTTACACTGCTCTTTAAAAAAAAAATAATAATAATAATTTTGTCACTTTTATTCCTATTACAAGGAATGTAAACATCTCTTGTAATAGAAAATAAAAGCATGACAGGATCTCCTAAATATGAGATTCGGGGATCTCATATTTACACTAGAATGCAAAAAAATTAAAAAAAAAATGTCATTTGGAAAAAAAATAAAAATAAAATAAAATAATACATTTTAAAATAATAATAATAAAATAATATATATAAAATATATAAAATAATAATAATAAAAAGGCTCTTTAAGAGCTATGGGCAGAGGTAACGTTTTGACGTCGCTTCCGCCCTGTCATGGTATGGAGACAGGTGGGGGCCATCTTCCCGTCACTCATCTCCATACCACACACAGAAGAGGATCCGATCGCTTCCGCCACTGCCGACAGCTCCGGTAAGCGGCAGAGCGCAGCGGGAGGGGGGCCCTCTCCCGCCGCCGATAAGCGATCTTGCGGCAAATCCGCCGCAGAGACCACTATTATCGGAAACCAGACCGCCGGCCGAAGAAGAGGATATCAGGGTTATGGCAGCTAGCTGCTGCCATAACAAAGATATCCCTCTTCAAATTTAGGACGTATATCAGTGTGCGGCGGTCCGGAAGTGGTTAAAAGAGCTGTATGGAGTTTATTTTTTTTTTTTTTAGATTCACACTTACCTAGGTAGATGCTGCCATCGGTCCCCCCGGCGCCTCGAACCGAGCAATCAAACCTCGCCCATCGCTCAGTTCTCACAGCTCCGTGAGCAGAGAGCTACTGACTGCCAATAAGCAGCTCTGTGCTCTGCCCCCCCCCCCACCCCCACCCCGGGCTCACTGGAGTGCTGGGATGTGGAGGGGGCCGGAGCGGCCCGCCTCAGGCTCTCAGCGGCTGGCTGAGAGGCTGAGCCGGGTGGCGGTCCAAGCTTGTGGGCGGATCCCGACTCCATGGTTGTGATGACGCCTGAGCCTGGACCGACTCTGTGACGTCAGCAGACAGCGGAATTCAGCCCGCTCTCGGTTAAAAAAACAGGTCACAAGAGTGCAAAACGAACTGCACTCCAGAGGAGGAGTACAGCCAAACAAGCTTTGCTTGTACTTCTCCTTTAAAGCGGAGGTCCGCTCAAAAAAAATAAAAAGAAATTAAAAGCCAACAGCTACACATACTGCAGCTCCTGACTTTTAATAATCGGACACTTACCTGTCCTGGAGTCCCGCGATGTCTGCGCCGCAGCCGATGTTTCCATTGAGGGTAAGGGAACCCAGCAGTGTAGCCTTACGGATTCACGCCGGAAACCCTACTGTGCATGCGCGAGGCCCCGCTCCTCTCTCCCACTGGCTCAGCGGCAAGGAGAGGAGGAGGGAGCCCCGCGGTGATGTCACGCGGCCACGGCCCGGACTCCCGGATGTGGGAACAGGATATTCTGTCCCCCCCGAAAGGTACCAATTGTGGCACCGGAGGGGGAGAGGAGACAAATGAGTGGAAGTTCCACTTTTGGGTGGAACTCTGCTTTAACTTTATTGGTATTACAAGAGAGATAACAAGCCCCCATGTGACAGCACTGGGCAGGTGACAGGTACTCTTTATGGAGACATAAACCCCAATGTCTTTCCTGCTCTTCATAGCAGTTATTCAAGCATACATCATGCTTGAATAGCTGTTTCCATATCTGTATCAGCCAGGGATTGACAGGTCTGAAACCAGAAACACTCAGAGCATCATTCAATGCAGAGTTCAAGGAATAGATGTTCCTCGGTCTCCTCCCGCCCACCATCCTGAAACCCATCAATGAGGTCCTGGGCTCGCAGGAAGAGCAGAAGAGCCTGGGAACCACGCAGGGGGTTGGCAGTGGGGGACCACACCACCTGCACTGTAAACGTGATCACTTACACAAACACCCCCCCCCCCCCTCCTTGTGATAGCTTTGGGAAGTGACAGGTCCTCTTTAGACTACATTCACACCAGCAATTAGGGCTGGTGTGAATTGTAGCGGTAGTGCAGAGAGCCATAAATAGCTGCGGCCGCCACCGACCTGTCATTATAGTGACTGGGGGTCGGCTGCTGATCCTGCCCACTGAGAGCTGCAGAAGGAACCGCTTGCTACAATTCACTCCGGCCCTAATCGCCAGTGTGCATACCTCCCAAACTTTTAGAGATGGGAATGAGGGACACCTATCAGCAAAAGTATGCAGGCATAGGACACACCCCTTGCCACGCCCCCTTAAAGGAGAATTGTACAGATAAAAAAAACAAGAATGGTTCAACCCAAAAGTGCTTTTTTTACCACTACTCTTCCTTTATATTGGCTTTTGGAATTTACAAATGCAGCAATTTAGAAATCAGATGAAAGGTTTAGCACTGGAAAACACTTTTTCATAGATAAAAAGTGCATTTTTTTATACATCTATATAGATCAGACCAAAAATGAGGGACAAATGAGGAGGAATGAGGGACAGAGGGACATTGCTCCAAATCAGGGACAGTCCCTCCAAATCAGGGACAGTTGGAAGCTATGACTGTGAGTGTGGCCTTATGGAGACATCAGGGGTCTATTAGATCTCTGATGTCTCCCCTGCCCTCCTTTAGGATACAACAAGCACATGTTTTACATTTTTGTTAAGATCATCACCAAAATCATTCTGTCCTAAGGAAATAATAAGCAATAGGCACAAGGATGGAGCTTCACCTGTCCTAAGGAAATAATAAGCAATAGGCACAAGGATGGAGCTTCACCTGTCCTAAGGAAATCATAAGCAATAGGCACAAGGATGGAGCTTCACCTGTCCTAAGGAAATAATAAGCAATAGGCACAAGGATGGAGCTTCACCTGTCCTAAGGAAATAATAAGCAATAGGCACAAGGATGGAGCTTCACCTGCCCTAAGGAAATAATAAGCAATAGGCACAAGGATGGAGCTTCACCTGTCCTAAGGAAATCATAAGCAATAGGCACAAGGATGGAGCTTCACCACTAGATGACCAATCTACCACCACCCCCAGTCTCCTACCTGTGGTTCATTAGCCGATGTATCATCATCCACTCTGGCTTTATCCCGTAGCGATAATACTTCTCCTCCATTTTTGCATACTGGGGGTCTTTGTTTTTTCTTTTCTCACTCTTGCTGTCCTCGTCCCCTGACCCGTAGTCAAAGGGCGGCGGGTCATCCATATCGTTCTTTCTTTGGTAATTTCGGAACATAACTGTGTGGTAGAGCTCCAGCTGAAAACACCAAAACACACCCATTAAAACTACCAGATATTAAACCTGTGGAAAGGATTATACGGCTACACTGGGATAGATGCTGCGCAGCTTTATTAATAATAAGGAATTAAAGAGGGATTCCTGTTCAGGAAAAACTTAGTGGAACCCTCGGATTGCGAGTAACGAGGTTAACCACTTCAGCCCCGGAAGGATTTACCCCCTTCCTGACCAGAGCACTTTTTACAATTTGGCACTGCGTCGCTTTAACTGCTAATTGCGCGGTCATGCAATGGTGTACCCAAACGAAATTTGCGTCCTTTTCTTCCCACAAATAGAGCTTTCTTTTGATGGTATTTGATCACCTCTGCCATTTTTATTTTTTGCGCTATAAACGGAAAAAGACCGAAAATTTTGAAAAAAAAAATGATATTTTCTACTTTTTGTTATAAAAAAAATCCAATAAACTCAATTTTAGTCATACATTTAGGCCAAAATGTATTCAGCCACATGTCTTTGGTAAAAAAAAAGTCAATAAGCGTATATTTATTGATTTGCGCAAAAGTTATAGCGCCTACAAACTAGGGTACATTTTCTGGAATTTACACAGCTTTTAGTTTATGACTGCCTATGTCATTTCTTGAGGTGCTAAAATGGCAGGGCAGTACAAAACCCCCCCAAATGACCCCATTTTGGAAAGTAGACACCCCAAGGAAATTGCTGAGAGGCATGTTGAACCCATTGAATATTTATTTTTTTTGTCCCAGGTGATTGAATAATGACAAAAAAAAAAAAAAAAAATTTACAAAAAGTTGTCACTAAATGATATATTGCTCACACAGGCCATGGGCATATGTGGAATTGCACCCCAAAATACATTCAGCTGCTTCTCCTGAGTACGGGGATACCACATGTGTGGGACTTTTTGGGAGCCTAGCCGCGTATGGGGCCCCGAAAACCAATCACCGCCTTTAGGATTTCTAAGGGCATAAATTTTTTATTTCACTCCTCACTACCTATCAGAGTTTTGAAGGCCATAAAATGCCAAGATGGCACAAAACCCCCCCAAATGACCCCATTTTGGAAAGTAGACACCCCAAGCTATTTGCTGAGAGGTATGTTGAGTCCATGGAATATTTTATTTTTTGACACAAGTTGTGGGAATGTGACAATTTTTTTTTTTTTTGCACAAAGTTGTCACTAAATGATATATTGCTCACACAGGCCATGGGCATATGTGGAATTGCACCCCAAAATACATTCTGCTGATTCTCCTGAGTATGGGGATACCACATGTGTGGGACTTTTTGGGAGCCTAGCCGCGTACGGGGCCCCGAAAACCAATCACCGCCTTTAGGATTTCTAAGGGCATAAATTTTTTATTTCACTCCTCACTACCTATCAGAGTTTTGAAGGCCATAAAATGCCAAGATGGCACAAAACCCCCCAAATGACCCCATTTTGGAAAGTAGACACCCCAAGCTATTTGCTGAGAGGCATGGTGAGTCCATGGAATATTTTATATTTTGACACAAGTTGCTGGAAAGTGACAATTTTTTTTTTTTTTTTTTTGCACAAAGTTGTCACTAAATTATATATTGCTCAAACATGCCATGGGCATATGTGGAATTGCACCCCAAAATATATTCTGCTGCTTCTCCTGAGTACGGGGATACCACATGTGTGGGACTTTTTGGGAGCCTAGCTGCGTACGGGGCCCCGAAAACCAAGCACCGCCTTCAGGATTTCTAAGGGCATAAATTTTTGATTTCACTTCTCACTACCTATCACAGTTTTGAAGGCCATAAAATGCCAAGATGGCACAAACCCCCCCCAAATGACCCCATTTTGGAAAGTAGACACCCCAAGCTATTTGCTGAGAGGCATGTTGAGTCCATGGAATATTTTATTTTTTGACACAAGTTGCGGGAATGTGAGAATTTTTTTTTTTTTGCACAAAGTTGTCACTAAATGATATATTACTCACACAGGCCATGGGCATATGTGGAATTGCACCCCAAAATACATTCTGCTGATTCTCCTGAGTACGGGGATACCACATGTGTGGGACTTTTTGGGAGCCTAGCTGCGTACGGGGCCCCAAAAACCCAGCACCGCCTTCAGGATTTCTAAGGGCGTAAAGTTGTAATTTCACTCCCCACTACCTATCACATTTTTGAAGGCCATAAAATGCCCAGATGGCACAAACCCCCCCCAATTGACCCCATTTTGGAAAGTAGACACCCCAAGCTATTTGCTGAGAGGCATGTTGAGTCCATGGAATATTTTATATTTTGACACAAGTTGCGGGAAAGTGACAATTTTTTTTTTTTTGCACAAAGTTGTCACTAAATGATATATTGTTCAAACATGCCATGGGCATATGTGGAATTACACCCCAAAATATATTCTGCTGCTTCTCCTGAGTACGGGGATACCACATGTGTGGGACTTTTTGGGAGCCTAGCCGCGCACGGGGCCCCGAAAACCAAGCACCGCCTTCAGGATTTCTAAGGACATACATTTTTGATTTTACTCCTCACTACCTATCACACTTTTGAAGGCCATAAAATGCCAAGATGGCACAAAACCCCCCCAAATGACCCCATTTTGGAAAGTAGACACCCCAAGCTATTTGCTGAGAGGCATGGTGAGTATTTTGCAGCTCTCATTTGTTTTTGAAAATGAAGAAAGGCAAGAAAAACGTATTTTTTTTTTCTTTTTTCAATTTTCAAAACTTTGTGACAAAAAGTGAGGTCTGCAAAATACTCACTATACCGCTCAGCAAATAGCTTTGGGTGTCTATTTTCCAAAATGGGGTCATTTGGGGGGGGGGTTGTGCCATCTGGGCATTCCATGGCCTCCGAAACTGTGATAGGCAGTGAAGAGTGAAATCAAAAATTTACGCCCTTAGAAAGCCTGAAGGCGGGGCTTGGTTTTCGGGGTCCCGTACGCGGCTAGGCTCCCAAAAAGTCTCACACATGTGGTATCCGCGTACTCAGGAGAAGCAACAGAATGTATTTTGGGGTGTAATTTCACATATTCCCAT
Organism: Lithobates septentrionalis; assembly: GCA_037952835.1. Taxonomy (NCBI): domain Eukaryota; kingdom Metazoa; phylum Chordata; class Amphibia; order Anura; family Ranidae; genus Lithobates; species Lithobates septentrionalis. Next base: position 58,449 of record JBBDGP010004538.1, on the reverse strand, counting down.
GGCATGTTTGAGCAATATATCATTTAGTGACAACTTTGTGCAAAAAAAAAAAAAAATAAAAAAAAAATTTGTCTTTTTCCCGCAACTTGTGTCACAATATAAAATATTCCATGGACTCGACATGCCTCTCAGCAAATAGCTTGGGGTGTCTACTTTCCAAAATGGGGTCATTTGGGGGGGTTTGAACTGTCCTGGCATTTTATGCACAACATTTAGAAGCTTATGTCACACATCACCCACTCTTCTAACCACTTGAAGACAAAGCCCTTTCTGACACTTATTGTTTACATGAAAAAATTATTTTTTTTTGCAAAAAAATTACTTTGAACCCCCAAACATTATATATTTTTTTAAAGCAAATGCCCTACAGATTAAAATGGTGGGTGTTTAATTTTTTTTTTTCACACAGTATTTGCGCAGCGATTTTTCAAACGCATTTTTTGGGGAAAAAACACACTTTTTTAAATTTTAATACACTAAAACACACTATTTTGTCAAAATGTTTGATGAAATAAAAAAGATGATCTTAGGCCGAGTACATGGATACCAAACATGACATGCTTTAAAATTGCGCACAAACGTGCAATGGCGACAAACTAAATACATTTTTAAAAGCCTTTAAAAGCCTTTACAGGTTACCACTTTAGATTTACAGAGGAGGTCTACTGCTAAAATTACTGCCCTCGGTCTGACCTTCGCGGTGATACCTCACATGCATGGTGCAATTGCTGTTTACATTTGACGCCAGACCGACGCTTGCGTTCGCCTTTGTGCGAGAGCAGGGGGGGGGGCAGGGGTGCTTTTTTTTTTTTTTTTTTTTTGCTTTTTTATCTTATTTTTAAACTGTTCCTTTCATTTTTTTTTTTTTTTTTTTTATCATTTTTATTGTTATCTCAGGGAATGTAAATATCCCCCATGATAGCAATAGGTAGTGACAGGTACTCTTTTTAGAAAAAATTGGGGTCTATTAGACCCTAGATCTCTCCTCTGCCCTCAAAGCATCTGACCACACCAAGATCGGTGTGATAAAATGCTTTCCCAATTTCCCAATGGCGCTGTTTACATCCGGCGAAATCTAAGTCATGAAATGCTTGTAGCTTCCAGTTTCTTAGGCCATAGAGATGTTTGGAGCCATTCTGGTCTCTGATCAGCTCTATGGTCAGCTGGCTGAATCACCGGCTGCATTCTCAAGTTCCCTGTTGGGACAGGAGAGCCAGAGAAAAACATGGACGACGGTGTGGGGGGGGGGCATTCCCTCCCACTGCTTGTAAAAGCAGTCTAGAGGCTAATTAGCCGCTAGGATTGCTTTTACAAGAAAGCCGACCACTGGCTGAAAAGAATGATACCAAGATGATACCTAAACCTGCAGGCATCATTCTGGTATAACCACTCAAAGTCCAGCAACATACCAGTACGTTGCTGGTCCTTGTTGGGCATACATTGTAAACTTTTTTTCATGCAGCCTGTGGGCTGAACGAAAAAAAGATATTGATCGGTGGGTATGCCCACCATTAGAATACCTCCCTTCATCCACCCACTTCTAATGATGGGCATACATGCACCGTATATATATGCCGAAGCATGGGGGCATCCTCCCGCAAAAGGCAGGAGCAAATCGCTCCTCCACCCACTGCTGCCCCCACGCTTCGGCATATATGCTGAAGTATGTAACTGTGGTGGTGAAATCACCTCCGACAGCGCTGGAGTCACGGCTTTATGTATCGTGGGAGCAAACGCTGTTGCTGTCAAGATAAATAAATCCGTGCTGCAACTGAATGGCGTACCTGCTAAGCAAATGATGGTTAACAAAAAAACAAAGTAACATTACAGTATAACAGTATTACTTACCATACCTGCAAAGCAAAATACAAAAAAAACATAGTAAAAAATAAAACATTTAACGCAACCTGTGCCTACCTAAAAATATATATATGCCGAAGCATGGGGGCATCCTCCCGCAAAAGGCAGGAGCAAATCGCTCCTCCACCCACTGCTGCCCCCACGCTTCGGCATATATGCTGAAGTATGTAACTGTGGTGGTGAAATCACCTCCGACAGCGCTGGAGTCACGGCTTTATGTATCGTGGGAGCAAACGCTGTTGCCGTCAAGATAAATAAATCCGTGCTGCAACTGAATGGCGTACCTGCGAAGCAAATGATGGTTAACAAAAAAACAAAGTAACATTACAGTATAACAGTAATACTTACCATACCTGCAAAGCAAAATACAAAAAAAACATAGTAAAAAATAAAACATTTAACGCAACCGGTGCCTACCTAAAAAATATATATGCCGAAGCATGGGGGCATCCTCCCGCAAAAGGCAGGAGCAAATCGCTCCTCCACCCACTGCTGCCCCCACGCTTCGGCATATATGCTGAAGTATGTAACTGTGGTGGTGAAATCACCTCCGACAGCGCTGGAGTCGCGGCTTTATGTATCGTGGGAGCAAACGCTGTTGCTGTCAAGATAAATAAATCCGCTCTGCAGCTGAATGGCGTACCTGAAAACACAAAGGTGGTTAACAATAAAAAAAACAAAGTATAAAAAAATTGCATACCTATAAAGCAAACATGATAAAAACATAACAATAAAACATTGCAGTATAGAATGCAGAACAATAGAGAGAGAACAATAAAACAACAACTATTTTTGGTTTTTTTATTTTATATTTTTTTTGTGTTTTTTTCTTTTTTTTACTTTTTTTTGTTTTTTTTACACTTTTTTTTGTAACTTTAACTTTTTTAACTGGTACCAGGTTTGGGTCTCTCAAAATGCGACAGCATCTTGGGAGACCCTGTGGAAGTGTGCCTAGTCTGTGCAGTGCTGTACCCTACGCTAATACTCCACTAGTGTGTGGTAGCGTTCAAAACATTCACCAATGCAAAGACCAGGATTGCCAGGACAGAGGGGACAACAATACCGGGTGTCACGCCTAAATCCGCGCTTGCTGCAGACACAACATCTTTTTTGGGGGGTTCGTTGGGTAGGGGTACTCGGGAGGGCATAAAGAAAATGCCTCTCATGCAGCCGGCTTACTGCATTCGGTTGGGGATGGTGAGGTGGAGCACCGTCTGGATACAGAAGGGCTCTGACGATCTCTTCCTGGAATGTAAGGAAGGATCCAGTCCGTCCTGAAGCTCTGTATAGCACATGAGCGTTCAGCAAAGCCAATTGAAATAAATAAACAGACACTTTTTTGTACCAGCGTCTGGCCTTACGGGCAACTAGGTACGGCGCCAACAACTGGTCGTTGAGGTCCACCCCTCCCATATTAAGGTTGTATTCGTGGACACAGAGGGGTTTCTCCACAACACCAGTCGCCGTAGGAATTTGGACCGTCGTGTCTGCATGAAGGGAGGTGAGAACGAAAACATTCTTCTTATGCCTCCACTTCATAGCGAGCAAATTATTATACTTCAAGCAGGCTCTCTCCCCCAGCCTAAGACGGGAATCTACAAGCCGCTGGGGAAAGCCCCGGCGATTAGGTCGCACGGTGCCACATGCTCCAATCTGATGATCAAAAAGGTGGCTAAAAAGTGGCACGCTCGTATAATAATTGTCCACGTACAAGTGGTACCCCTTTCCGAATAAGGGTGACACCAAGTCCCACACTATCTTGCCAGTGCTTCCTATGTAGTCAGGGCAGTTTGTCGGCTCTACGTGACTATCTTTTCCCTCGTAAACCATAAATCTACATGTATAGCCTGTGGCCCTGTCACAGAGCTTATACATCTTGACCCCGTATCTGGCACGCTTGCTGGGAAGGTACTGTTTGAATGACAAGCGGCCAGAAAATTTAACCAGGGACTCATCAACGCAGACAACTTGATGGGGGGTAAACAAGTCTGCAAAACGTTGGTTGAAGTGGTTTACGAGGGGCCGAATTTTGTAGAGCCGATCGTATCCAGGGTCTCCACGAGGACGACAGAGTTCATTGTTGTTGAAGTGCATGAACCGCAAAATCTGCTCGTATCGTGCCCTGGCCATGGAAGCAGAGAACAAGGGTGAATGGTAAATTGGGTCAGTGGACCAATATGACCGCAACTCACTCTTTTTATTCAACCCCATGAGGAGGGAAAGGCCCAGAAAGATCTTAAATTCGGAGACCGTAATTGGTCTCCAATCTCTGGCAAGGGTGGACTGGGGCATAGTGGCGATGTGTTGACCAGCGTATAAATTGCTTTGGTCCACAATAGATCTATAGAGATCTTCGGTGAAAAACAGCGAATAAAAATCCAGTGGCATAAAGTCAACTGTTTCCACCTGAATTCCGGGTTGGCCAGTGAAAGGGGGAAGTACGGGTGCTGCAGAAGTGGTGGGTACCCAATTCGGATTGGCCAATGCAGCAGGAAGGGCACTATGGGCACGACGGGCCTGTGTTCGTCTTCTTGGTGGCAGCGGGACACTACTAGTGCTTGCCACATCGCCAGCTTGAACTGTACTTATGGGACTCGCCACGTCACCACGTGATACTGCAGTGCTGGATGTACGACCAGGGTGTACTAGGCCGCTGGTGCTTGCCAGTTCACCAGAAGGAATAGCGGCGCTAGTACTTCTCTGCTCCATACGAGAGCCCTGCGGTTCTTGCACTTCAAGGACAGCATAAGTTCGGGGTCTGGTACGCCTGACCTTAGCAGGGACCACAACTCCGTCGTCAGAGCTATCTGTCATGGAGCCGCTGTCCTCTACAGGATCGTATTCTGAGCCTGAATCTGACAGATGAGTGACTTCCTCTTCACTATCTGTCATGCTCAGAATCCTGTAGGCCTCTTCACTAGTGTACCTTCGATTTGCCATTTTGGCCTCTAAATTTAGGGGTACACTAGTGAGACTCACAGGCAAAAAAGCTCCCGACTGTCAGCGACTGATTCAAAACGCTACCAAAAAACTGTTAGCGATCGCAGGGATCAGGCCTGACTCTGCGACCGCTGCAGTTATGTGTGCTTAGTGTTTTGTAAGTGTCAGTAATCGATCGATACTGCACTTGGGTGGGCTGGGCTGGGCCGAGGAGCAAAACGCAGGTGCTAGCAGGTATCTGGGCTGATCCCGCTAACACTGCGTTTCAGGGAACCCTAAACTGCTGGGGAGTATAGATCTGATCGGATCAGATATTGATCCGTTCAGATACTATAGCACTAAGGGAGGTGTATGCTGCGTGCACGGGTTTTAGCGGTACTGGCGCTAACCTGACGCTGCCTGGGGCGACGCAGACCTTATCTGATCCTAAAAACTTAACTTCTATCACCGCCGGGCAATTAGGGGGTTAAACCTTTATAAGGTAATAAACGGCGGGTGCCCTAAAACTATAATAAACTGTAATAAACTATAATAAACTACAAAAAACAAACTATCTAACCAGCGTCACCCGTAACACTTATACGGTGATCGCTGGTGAAAGGGTTAACTAGGGGGCAATCAGGGGGTTAAAACCTTTAGCAGGTAGTATATGGGGGTCCCTGTCGCTATAAAACACTGACAGCGAACCTATATACTTACCTCCCTAACTAGCGTCACCTGTGTCACTAATACAGCGATCAGAAAAACGATCGCTTAGCGACACTGGTGACGGGGGGTAATCAAGGGGTTAACTTTTATTAGGGGGGGTTAGGGGGTACCCTAGACCTAAAGGGGGCTAACCTAACTGCCCTAACACTTATAACTGACAAACTGACACCAATGCAAAAAAAAAAAAAACACTGCTATTGGTGTCAGAGTGACAGTGGGTACAGGGGGGTGATCGGGGGGTGACAGGGGGGTGAAAAGTGTGCCTGGCGTGTTCTACTGAGCGTGTGGTGTTGGTGCACTTACTTGGATGTCTTCTCTCCTCGGCGTCGGATCAAAAAGACCGGCTCCAGGAGAGATGACATCACTTACACATTATCACATTACAGAGGGAGAGGAAGCATTTGATTCGTGGGAGCGATCGGGAGGGGGTGGCAATCAATGGATGGCCTCCCCCTGACCCCCAATCGCCCGCGAACAAGACCCGACCGCCCAGGGCACCGGGGGGGGGGTCCGATCTGACCCCCCGCCCGCGGGAAGGCATCACGTTTCAGGTACGTGATTTTGCCTGCCCGTGCCGACCTGCTCACGTATATAGGCGTGAGGCGGTCGGCAAGTGGTTAACGAGCGTTTCGCAATATGGGTTACTATTTAAAAATCCTGACTCAGTTTGCGAGTGTTGTCTCGCAAGACGAGCAGGATTCAAGCCTCTGCGGTGTGCAGTACCGCATTTGGCCAGAGGTGCGGGGGCGCCGGTGACACTCGGAGCCGTTCAGAAATACTCTGTTCCCGAGCCTTTCCGAGTATTTCCGAGTCTCTCCGGCGCCCCCCCACCTACCTCTGGCCACATGCGGTATTGCATGCAATGGAAGTCAATGTGGAACAAATTATCTTCGTTTCCATTGCCTTCTATAGGGAAACTCGCTTTGATATGCCAGTGCTTTGGATTACAAGCATTCTTCTTGGAACGGATTATGCTCGTAATTCAAGGTTCCACTGTATACTGACATGGGCACGCATTCCTTCAACTTTGATGAAACGCATCGATGTGCCTTTTTAAGTTGCCTTCCTTGTACTTAGCTACCAAAGTTCCCTCTCCTGTTACTCGGGGGTGTTATTATTCGGCTTGCTGAGCTCCCTGTTTAAAGGCAATGTATAGTATTTTCTTTACTAAAGTAGAACTATAGGCAACACCCCCCCCCCCCCCCATTTTAAATAGCGTAATAAAGGATTATAACCCCTGTCAGATTTTTTTTTTTTTGCCATCTGTGTCCCACTGGGGAGATTTACCTTCATTTCCTATCTCCTAGCCAAAACAGGAAGTGAGAGGAAATCCCTGCAAATTAAGGGGATTCCTTGGGGACCCCCCAGCTCACCAGAACTAGTGTCCCCCATTAAAAGATTTCCCCTCTAAGACTTCTCCAGGGACAACTCACAATTTGGGATTTCTTTTACTTTCAATGATAATGGTAAACAGGACAAATAGTGTGGAGGGGACACCAATAGCAATAAAAACTGACAGGGGGTCTAATCCCTCTCCACACCATCCAAAACTAAATTTCAAGACAACCAGCGGGGAATAAAAAAAACAATTAAAAAAAAACTGACGAATTAAAAGTACTTTGTGGGCCATACATCTCTAGTGGGTCACAGGAATGCACATTTGCTCTCCTGTGACAAAGAGAGTCATCTGATAGAGAGCGATTATCTGCTATTAGTGAATGTGGCAGAGCTGCGCCAGGCTCTGGAAGGATCCCAACGATACTATCGGTATCCACCCAGCTTGATTGATATTTCGACTGACCCTTTCCCTTCCGGGCACTCCAGTGGGTGATGGAGGGGCAGAGCGGAGAGCGGTGACCAACAGTCACTACTCTCTACTTCCCAAAAGCCTGAAAACTGAGCAATCAACGGTCCTGTGATTATTCAGTTCTCAGCTGCAGCATAGACGTGATTATGGATGGATGTTTGTTTTTTTTACAAACCTATACTTCTTCCTTATCCCTCTAACTTATATCTGACAGTTTTACAGAGCTCTAGAAATACAGCTATCACTACATTCCCGGAGCTCTGACAGAAGAGACGCTGCCTTCTAATAAACAGCATCTCTGACTGCCCCTCCCCTCTGCTGCCCATTCAGAGGAGCCTTTGCATTTTGTTGAATTAGTTCACCTTACACAAAGCGCTCTGTGATTGGGTAGGAGGAGGGGAGGGGCAGGTACAGCAGCTGCACACAGCTCTGCATCTGTTGGAGCCGAGACCAGAAGGTCCAGCATTAGAGCATCAAAAGGTATAGCGATGGCTATGCTCCCGGTGCTCCCCAAAAATGTAAATAGTAAAATTAGAAAGAAAAGTCCACCAGGTCACATGCACCTCACTGGATTTAACTCCTAGTAAACAAAAACATTTTCCAGAATGGCTGAATCCAAGCTGAAGATGGGGGGGGGGGGACTTTCCTGCAGGTCCACTTTACAAAAAAAAAAAAAAAAAAAAAAAAAGGAGTCTCACCTGTAATTCTTTCACCCATGAGCAGTGCCAGTAGGAAAGCCCCGCCCACTTGACAAAGAACTCTCTCTCTGGAATCCCTTCCATAGGCTTAGGTGGAGGCATGAGTGGATCAATCATAGTAGGAGGGGCTGGTGCAAATGAAGGCGGTTCTCTCCACCTCCAGTGCAGGATCCGTTGAACTTTGCCCTTTAACGGCGGACACTATTAAAAAAAATATATATATATATATTTTGCAATAAAAAAAAGTGAATTTATTTACCAGAAAAGTCAAAGAGTATGCAGTGATTTGTGGCTCACCAACACGGGGATCGTTGGGAGGTGTGCTGTAGATGCCAAAAAGGGAAATGGGACTGACAAGGCAGTGTCCATGGTAATATGTAAATAACACGAACCGTGTGCTACAACACCGATCGCTTGGGTCATTTAAACCCTGACTTTGGGCAACTAAAAAATAATCTCTTACAGTGGGGCTGAGCCTGCACTGCAAGGGTTAATTGCTCATTTTGGCCTAGGGCAGGGATATGCAATTAGCAGACCCCCAGCTGTTGCAGAACTACAAATCCCATGAGGCATTGCAAGACTCTGACTGCCACAAGCATGACACCCAGAGGCATGATGGGACTTGTAGTTTTGCAACAGCTGGAGGTCCGCTAAATGCATATCCCTGGCCTAGATGAACAGAAAAAAAAAAAAAAAAAGGGAAGGATTATTTATCCAATCCTCCGCTCCTCCCCACAGCTAGAGCAGTCCTTGCAGATTCTTCTTCTCCCACACTTCAGTGGTCTAGGGTCCTGACATCATCAAGACCAAAGCAGGGTCCCTATCCCTGCACAGGACGTGATGACGCAAAGAGACAGTCCACTGCCAGAGCGTGGGGAGGTGCCATTTGCCGGGGGAGCGAAGGATCAGGTAAGTGAAACTATTTCTCCTCTCCCATAGACCAGAGATCTCCAAACTTTCTAAGCTAAGGGCCAGTTTTCTGTGCTTCAGAATTTAGGAGGGTTGGACTGTGGCCAATGAGAGTAGAAAGTGCCTCAGACTTGGCGGTCAGCGGGGGGGTAAAATAATTACATAATGCCTGTGGGCAGTAGGAGGTATTGGTAGTAGTTGGAAGAATCATTTCCATCGTTGGTATCAGTGGAAGAAAATCCCCATCAAAGGTATCGGTAAAGTATAGTGTCCCATCTATGGAGTCAGTGGGACAAATAATGCTACAACATTGGTGTCCGTGGGAGGAATAGTGCCCCATCATTGGTGTCAGTGGGAGGAATAGTGCCCCATCATTGGTGTCAGTGGGAGGAATAGTGTCCCATCATTGGTATCAGTGGGAGGAATAGTGCCCCATCATTGGTATCAGTGGGAGGAATAGTGCCCCATCATTGGTGTCAGTGGAAGGAATAATGTCCCATCATTGGTGTCAGTGGAAGGAATAGTGCCCCATCATTGTTATCAGTGTGAGGAATAGTGCCCCATCATTGGTGTCAGTGGGAGGAATAGTGTCCCATTATTGGTGTCGGTGGGAGGAACAGTGCCCCATCATTGGTGTCAGTGGAAGGAATAGTGCCCCATCATTGGCATCAGTAAGAGGAATAGTGCCCCATCATTGGTATCAGTAGGAGGAATAGTGCCCCATCATTGGTGTCAGTGGAAGGAATAGTGCCCCATCATTGGTGTCAGTGGGAGGAATAGTGTCCCATCATTGGTGTCAGTGGGAGGAATAGTGCCCCATCATTGGCATCAGTAGGAGGAATAGTGCCCCATCATTGGTATCAGTAGGAGGAATAGTGCCCCATCATTGGTGTCAGTGGAAGGAATAGTGCCCCATCATTGGTGTCAGTGGGAGGAATAGTGTCCCATCATTGGTGTCAGTGGGAGGAATGGAGCCCCATCATTGGTATCAGTAGGAGGAATAGTGCCCCATCATTGGTGTCAGTGGGAGGAATAGTGTCCCATCATTGGTGTCAGTGGGAGGAATAGTGCCCCATCATTGGTATCAGTGGGAGGAATAGTGCCCCATCATTGGTATCGGTGGGAGGAATAGTGCCCCATCATTGGTATCAGTGGGAGGAATAGTGTCCCATTATTGGTGTTGGTGGGAGGAACAGTGCCCCATCATTGGTGTCAGCGGAAGGAATAGTGCCCCATCATTGGTGTCAGTGGGAGGAATAGTGTCCCATCATTGGTGTCAGTGGGAGGAATAGTGCCCCATCATTGGCATCAGTAGGAGGAATAATGACCCATCATTGGTATCAGTAGAAGGAATAGTGCCCCATCATTGGTATCAGTGGGAAGAATAGTTCCCCATCATTGGTATCGGTGGGAGGAATAGTGCCCCATCATTGGTATCGGTAGGAGGAATAGTGCCCCATCATTGGTATCAGTGGGAGGAATAGAGCCCCATCATTGGTGTCAGTGGGAGGAACACAATGTATTTTCTAACCCGGGGTTCAGATAAAACAACAGGTACCTGATCTGGGCTCATTTCCACCATAACTGACTTCCAGGGGCCGAACATGCAGAGGGCCCATGAAAGAAGAACACTACGTAGAAAGGTGCCCAGGTAGGTGCATGCCTACGTACTTACCGTGCAACGTGGGCATAGCCATTCACCATTTGGTATTTCAGGCAGAGGTGGGTTAAGACAGTGCAAATGGTAGGAGGAGGGGCAAGTGTCACAGCATAAGAGCTCCCCTCCGTCTTTACAGACACGACAAAACTCCATATGGTCATCCTCCTCATCCTCTTCTTCAACTCCATCATCTTCATCCTCCTCTTCCTCCTTTGGCTCCCATTGGATGCCTTCTTTTTCCTACAAGACCATTCAAATGTCACAGTATGTATAACCACTCACTTACTAGGGAACATTTTGTTATTTTTTTTGCACATGTTAAAATCTGCATTTTATGATAGAAATTACTACAAGCTCCTCAATGAGTATATATTTTCTGAAAGCAGAGACCCTGAAGAATAAAATCGTGGTAGTTGTAGATTAAAAAAATAAATAAATAAATCTGGTTGAGTCGAGTAAATAGATACCAAATATGTCAAGCTTTAAAATTGTACACGCCAGTGGAATCACAAAAAAACTAAGATACCCAAAATTGTCAACTGGTGACACTCTAAAAGCTTTTACAGGTTATACCTTTAGAGTTACCCATGAAGTATGACCCTACAATGATTGCTCTCACTCCAATGTTTGCAATGATACTTCATGTGTGGCACAAAGGAGGTTTACACACACCTGCTTGCCCTATGCTGTGCTTTTTATATGGGGTTTGTATGGGGGTTGCAAAAGGGGGCTTTAAAAAATCCTCCTGATCTCATTGGGCAAGTTGTTTCCGCTCTCTCAGACTCCCCCAGAAAGCACTTCGCCGGCCCTTAATGCCGGTACAAAGAACTCACAGCTGCAGCCATGAGGCCGATTGAACCACTTCTCCAACATGTTGTATATAAATGTACCTTGGACGACAAGTGGTTAAACTAAAAAAGTCAGTTTTGTACCACTTTAAAACATCCATGTGGTTTAAGACTAGGTTCACATCTATGCAGGTTATGGTTGATGTGTTTTACTGGTGAGTTTTGCATTTTTGAACACTTTTTTTTTCTTGGGAGAGTGTAAAGTAGCATCAAAGTTTTGCAGTAACCTTCCAGTGTCTAAAATTGCATGTTAGGCTTAAGGGCTAAGGCTAGGGTTAGAGTTAGTGGTAATCATTAGGGTCCAACCATAACAATTACCGCTAACCCCAATTCTAAATCTGACCGTATCACCAACCTTAAAAATAATTCTAACTATAATTCTAACTATCTCTATCCCTAACCCTAATTCTAACCCTAATTCTAATGCTAACCCCAATTCTATTCCTAACCCTATCTGTATCCCCAACCCTAATTCTAACCCTACCTCCAACCCTAACCCCAATTCTAACCCTATTGCCAAACCTAACCCTAATTCTAATCCTAATTCTAACCCTGACCCTATCACCAACCCTAACCCCAATTCTAACTCTAATGCTAACTTTAACCCTAATTTTATTCCTAACCCTATATCCAACCCTAACCCTAATTATAACCCCATCTCCAACCCTAATCCTAATTCTAACTAACCCCAGTTCTAATCCTAATTTTAACTCTAACCCCAATTCTAACCCTTACCCTATCGCCAACCCTAACCCTAATTCTATTGCCAGCTCTAAAGCCAATTCTAACCCTATCTCTAACCCAACCCTAATTCTAACCTTAACCCTACCTCCGACCCCAACCCTATCTCCAACCCTAACCCCAATTCCAACCCTAACCCTATCTGTATCCCTAACCCCAATTCTAACCCTAACCCCATCTCCAACCCTAACCCTAATTCTAACCCAATGTCTAACCCTAATTCTAAAGATAACCACAATTCTATTCCTAACCCTATCTGTACCCCTAACCCCAATTCTAACCCAATCTCTATCCACAACCCTACCTCTAACCCTAACCCTATTGCCAACCCTAACCCTAATTCTAACCCTAATTCTAACTCTGACCCTATCACCAACCCTAACCCCAATTCTAACCCTAATGCTAACTCTAACCCCAATTCTAACCCTAACCCTAACTAAACCCAATTCTAACCCTAATTTTAACTCTAACCCCAATTCTAACCCTAACCCTTTCGCCAACACTAACCCTAATTCTAACTCTAACCCTAATTCTATTGCCAGCTCTAACCCCAATTATAACCCTATCTCTAACCCCAACCCTAATTCTAACCTTAACCCTACCTCCGACCCCAACCTTATCTCCAACCCTAACCCCAATTCCAACCCTAACCCTATCTGTATCCCTAACCCCAATTCTAACCCTAACCCCATCTCCAAACCTAACCCTAATTCTAACCCAATCTCTAACCCTAATGCTAACTCTAACCCTAATTCTAATGCTAACCCAAATTCTATTTCTAACCCTATCTGTATCCCTAACCCTAATTCTAACCCAATCTCTATCCCCAACCCTAATTCTAACCCTACCTCCAACCCTAACCCCAATTCTAACGCTAACCCTATTGCCAACCCTAACCCTAATTCTAACTCTGACCCTATCACAAACCCTAAGCCCAATTTTAACCCTAATGCTAACTCTAACCCTAATTTTATTCCTAACCCTATCTCCAACCCTAACCCCAATTCTAACCCTAACCCAATCTCCAACCCTAATTCTAACTAACCCCAATTCTAACCTTAATTTTACCTCTAACCCGAATTCTAACCCTAACCCTATGGCCAACACTAACCCTAATTCTAACTAACCCCAATTCTAACCTTAATTTTACCTCTAACCCCAATTCTAACCCTATCGCCAACACTAACCCTAATTCTAACTAACCCCAATACTAACCTTAATTTTACCTCTAACCCGAATTCTAACCCTAACCCTATCGCCAACACTAACCCTAATTCTAACTAACCCCAATTCTAACCTTAATTTTACCTCTAACCCCAATTCTAACCCTATCGCCAACACTAACCCTAATTATAACTCTAACCCTAATGCTATTGCCAGCTCTAACCCTAATTCTAACCCTATCTCTAATCCCAACCCTAATTCTAACCTTAACCCTACCTTCGACCCCAACCCCATCTCAAACCCTAAACCCATCTCCAACCCTAACTCTAACCCTAATGCTAACTCTAACCCTAATTCTAATACTAACAACAATTCTATTCCTAACCCTATCAGTATCCCTAACCCTAATTCTAACCCAATCTCTATCCCCAACCCTAATTCTAACCCTAACCCCAAATCTAACCCTAACGCCAACCCTAACCCCAATTCTAACCTTAACCCCATCTCCAACCCTAATTCTAACCCAATCTCTAAACCCTAATTCTAACTTAGACCCTATAACCAACCCTAACCCCAATTCTAACCCTATCTGTATCCCTAACCCCAATTCTAACCCTAACCCCATCTCCAACCCTAACCCCATCTACAACCCTAACCCTAATTCTAACCCAATCTCTAACCCTAATTCTAATGCTAACCCCAATTCTATTCCTAACCCTATCTGTATCCATAACCCTAATTATAACCCTACCTCCAACCCTAACGCCAACACTAACCCAAATTCTAACCCTGACCCTCTCACCAACCCTAAACCCAATTCTAACCCTAATGCTAACACTAACCCTAATTTTATTCCTAACCCTATCTCCAACCTTAACCCTAATTCTAACCCTAACCCCATCTCCAACCCTAACCCTAATTCTAACTAATCCCAATTCTAACCCTAATTTTAACTCTAACCCGAATTCTAACCCTAACATTATCGCCAACACTAACCCTAATTCTAACTCTAACCCTAATTCTAACCCTTTCTCTAACCCCAACCCTATTTCCAACCCTAATCCCAATTCCAACCCTAACCCTATCTGCATCCCTAACCCCAATGCTAACCCTAACCCCATCTCCAACCCTAACCCCATCTACCACCCTAATTCTAACCCAATCTCTAACCCTAATGCTAACTCTAACCCCAATTCTAATGCTAACCCCAATTCTATTCCTAACCCTATCTGTATCCCTAACCCTAATTCTAACCCAATCTCTATCCCCAACCCTAATTCTAACCCTACCTCCAACCCTAACCCCAATTCTAACCCTATTGCCAATCCTAACCCTAATTCTAACCACAATTCTAACCCTAACCCCATCTCCAACCCTAACCCTAATTCTAACCCAATCTCTAACCCTAATGCTAACTCTAACCCTAATTCTAATGCTAACCCCAATTCTATTCCTAACCCTATCTGTAGCCATAACCCTAATTCTAACCCAATCTCTATCCCCAACCCTAATTCTAACTCTACCTCCAATTCTAACCCTATTGCCAACCCTAACCCTAATTCTAACCCTAATTCTAACTCTGACCCTATCACCAACCCTAACCCCAATTCTAACCCTAATGCTAACTCTAACCCTAATTTTATTCCTAACCCTATCTCAAAACCTAACCCTAATTCTAACCCTAACCCCATCTCCAACCCTAACCCTAACTAATCCAAATTCTAACCCTAATTTTAACTCTAACCCCAATTCTAACCCTATCGCCCACACTAACCCTAATTCTAACTCTAACCCTAACCCCAACCCTAATTCTAACCCTACCTCCGACCCCAACCCTATCTCCAACCCTAACCCCAATTCCAACCCTAACCCTATCTGTATCCCTAACCCCAATTCTAACCCTAACCCCATCTCCAAACCTAACCCTAATTCTAACCCAATCTCTAACCCTAATGCTAACTCTAACCCTAATTCTAATGCTAACCCCAATTCTATTTCTAACCCTATCTGTATCCCTAACCCTAATTCTAACCCAATCTCTATCCCCAACCCTAATTCTAACCCTACCTCCAACCCTAACCCCAATTCTAACGCTAACCCTATTGCCAACCCGAAACCCCAATTCTAACTCCGATTCTATCACCAACCCTAAGCCCAATTCTAACCCTAATGCTAACTCTAACCCTAATTTTATTCCTAACCCTATCTCCAACCCTAACCCTAATTCTAACCCTAACCCCATCTCCAACCCTAACCCTAACTAATCCTAATTCTAACCCTAATTTTAACTCTAACCCCAATTCTAACCCTAACCCTATCGCCAACACTAACCCTAATTCTATTGCCAGCTCTAACCCTAATTCTAACCCATCTCTAACGTTAACCCTACCTCCGACCCCAACCCTATCTCCAACCCAAACCCCAATTCCAACCCTAACCCTATCTCCAACCCTAACCCCAATTCTAACAATAACCCCATCTCCAACCCTAACCCTAATTCTAACCCAATCACTAACAATAATTCTAATGCTAACCCCAATTCTATTCCTAACCCTATCTGTATCCCTAACCCTAATTCTAACCCAATCTCTATCCCCAACCCTAATTCTAACCGTACCTCCAACCCTAACCCCAATTCTAACCCTAACCCTATTGCCAACCCTAACCCTAATTCTAACCCCAACCCCAACCCCATCTCCAACCTGTAACGAGCCCCTGCTTGCTCGGTTCCACTCTCCCGACACTCCTCTGCGGCTATTGAATCAGATTGCAACGTCTGATGGTTCGGTCATCCGATGCTCCGGGAATTGAACTACAGCTATGTGCCGTTCAAATCCAGTTGTGATAGCTCAGAACAAACACCAGGCAGGCTGTAAGTTCAAACAGGAATCTCACTTTTATTGATGCACATAACACAATTTTATACACAGCAGTTTGAACACCCCGCCCCCAACAACCACTTTCCTATTGGTCAATTGTAAAGTGCACTTTAGTCTTCAATTAGGTCCTCTTGGCCATGCAAATGAGGACTTGAAACAGGGTCAGCAGGGATTGGTCCGATAGCTTGAATAGGAGGACTGATATGTGCAATGACACAGAGAAGCCCCAGGGCTTAAAGTACATAAACAAACAGTCAAACACAGAACAAAGCCTTCCTTCCAGACCATAGACCCGTCTGGAGGGGGCCAGCCTCAAAACGGGGCAGAAGACCCCCCCCCCCCACTGTGTAATAGAATCAAAGGAGAAACACTTCAGCATTCCAAGCTTCATGACACAACCCTAACCCCATCTCCAACCCTAACCCTAATTCTAACCCAATCTCTAACCCTTATTCTAACTCTAACCCTAATTCTAATGCTAACCCCAATTCTATTCCTAACCCTATCTGTATCCCTAACCCTAATTCTAACACAATCTCTATCCCCAACCCTAATTCTAACCCTACCTCCAACCCTAACCCCAACCTTATTGCCAACCCTAACCCTAATTCTAACCCTAATTCTATTGCCAGCTCTAACCCCAATTATAACCCTATCTCTAACCCCAACCCTAATTCTAACCTTAACTCTACCTCCGACCCCAACCCTATCTCCAACCCTAACCCCAATTCCAACCCTAACCCTATCTGTATCCCTAACCCCATCTCCAACCCTAACCCCATCTCCAACCCTAACCCTAATTCTAACCCAATCTCTAACCCTAATGCTAACTCCAACCCTAATTCTAATGCTAACCCCAATTCTATTCCTAACCCCATCTGTATCCCTAACCCTAATTCTAACCCAATATCTATCCCCAACCCTAATTCTAACCCTACCTCCAACCCTAAACCCAATTCTAACCCTATTGCCAACCCTAACTCTAAGCCCAATTCTAACCCTAACCCCATCTCCAACCCTAACCCTAATTCTAACCCAATCTCTAACCCTAATGCTAACTCTAACCCTAATTCTAATGCTAAACCCAATTCTATTCCTAACCCTATCTGTATCCCTAACCCTAATTCTAACCCAATCTCTATCCCCAACCCTAATTCTAACCCTACCTCCAACCCTAACCACAATTCTAACCCTAACCCTATTGCCAACCCTAACCCTCATTCTAACCCAATTCTAACCCTGACCCCATCTCCAACCCTAACCCCAATTCTAACCCTAACCCTATTGCCAACCCTAACCCTCATTCTAACCCAATTCTAACCCTGACCCCATCTCCAACCCTAACCCCAATTCTAACTCTATTGCTAACTCTAACCCTAATTTTATCCCTAACCCTATCTGTATCCCCAACCCTAAATCTAACCGTACCTCCAAACCTAACCCCAATTCTAACCCTAACCCTATTGCCAACCCTAACCCTAATTCTAACCCCAATTCTAACCCTAACCCCATCTCCAACCCTAATTCTAACCTAATGCTAACTCTAACCCTAATTCTAATGCTAACCCCAATTCTATTCCTAACCCTATCTGTATCCCTAACCCTAATTCTAACCCTACCTCCAACCCTAACCACAATTCTAACCCTAACCCTATTGCCAACACTAACCCTAATTCTAACCCCAATTCTAACCCCAACCCTTTTGCCAACACTAACCCTAATTCTAACCCCAATTCTAACCCTGACCCCATCTCCAAACCTAACCCAAATTCTAACCCTAATGCTAACTCTAACCCTAATTTTATTCCTAACCCTATCTCCAACCCTAACCCTAATTCTAACCCTAACCACATCTCCAACCCTAACCCTAATTCTAACCCCATCTCTAACCCTAATGCTAATCCTAATTCTAACTTGGACCCTATCACCAACCCTAAACCCAATTCTAACCCTAATTCTAACTCTATTTCTATTGCCAGCTCTAACCCTATCTCTAACCCCAACCCTAATTCTAACCTTAACCCTACCTCCAACCCCAACCCTAACCCTAATGCTAACTCTAACCCTAATTCTAACCCCAATTCTATTCCTAACCCTATCTGTAGCCCTAACCCTAATTCTTACCCAATCTCTATCCCCAACCCTAATTCTAACCCTACCTCCAACCCTAACCCCAATTCTAACCCTAACCCTAATTCTATTGCCAGCTCTAACCCTAATTCTAACCCTATCTCTAACCCCAACACTAATTCTAACCTTAACCCTACCTCCGACCCCAACCCTATCTCCAACCCTAACCCCAATTCCAACCCTAACCCTATCTGTATCCCTAACCCCAGTTCTAACCCTAACCCCATCTCCAACCCTAACCCCATCTCCAAACTTAACCCTAATTCTAACCCAATCCTTAACCCTAATGCTAACTCTAACCCTAATTCTAATGCTAACCCCAATTCTATTCCTAACCCTATCTGTATCCCTAAACCTAATTCTAACCCTACCTCCAACCCTAACCCCAATTCTAACCCTATTGCCAACACTAGCCCTAATTCTAACCCCAATTCTAACCCTAACCCCATCTACAACCCTAACCCCATCTCCAACCCTAACCCCAATTCTAACCCTATTGCCAACCCTAACCCTAATTCTAACTCTGACCCTATCACCAACCCTAATCCCAATTCTAACCCTAATTTTAACTCTAACCCCAATTCTAACCATAACCTTATCGCCAACACTAACCCTAATTCTAACTCTAACCCTAATTCTATTGCCAACTCTAACCCTAATTCTAACCCTATCTCTAACCCCAACCCTAATTCTAACCTTAACCCTACCTCCGACCCCAACCCTATCTCCAACCCTAACCCCTAATTCCAACCCTAACCCCAATTCTAACCCTAACCCCATCTCCAAAGCTATTCCCATCTCCAACCATAACCCCATCTCTAACACTAACCCTAATTCTAACCCAATCTCTAACCCTAATGCTAACTCTAACCCTATTTCTAATGCTAACCCCAATTCTATTCCTAACCCTATCTGTATCCCTAACCCTAATTCTAACCCAATCTCTATCCCCAAACCTAATTCTAACCCTACCCCCAACCCTAACCCCAATTCTAACAGTAACCATATTGCCAACCCTAATTCTAACCCTAATTCTAACTCAGACCGTATCACCAACCCTAACCCCAATTATAACCCTAATGCTAACTCTAACCCTAATTTTATTCCTAAACCCTAATTCTAACCCTAACCCCATCTCCAACCCTAACCCTAACTAACCCCAATTCTAACCCTAATTTTAACTCTAACCCCAATTCTAATCCTAACCCTATCGCCAACACTAACCCTAATTCTATTGCCAGCTCTAACCCTAATTCTAACTCTAACCCTAATTCTACTGCCAGCTCTAACCCTAATTCTAACCCTATCTCTAACCTTAACCCTACCTCCGACCCCAACCCTAACCCCAATTCCAACCCTAACCCTATCTGTATCCCTAAACCCAATTCTAACCCTAACCCCATCTCCAACCCTAACCTCATCTCCAACCCTAACCCTAATTCTAACCCAATCTCTAACCCTAATGCTAACTCTAACCCTCTTTCTAATGCTAACCCCAATTCTATTCCTAACCCTATCTGTATCCCTAACCCTAACCCAATCTCTATCCCCAACCCTAATTCTAACCCTACCTCAAACCCTAACCCCAATTCTAACCTTAACCCTATTGCCAACCCTAACCCTAATTCTAACTCTGACCCTATCACCAACCCTAAAACCAATTCTAACTCTAACCCTATTTTTATTCCTAACCCTATTTCCAACCCTAACCCCATCTCTAACCCTAACTAATCCCAAATCTAACCCTAATTTTATTCCTAACCTTATCTCCAACCCTAATTCTAACCCTAAACCCATCTCCAACCCTAACTAACCCCAATTCTAACCCTAATTTTAACTCTAACCCTAACCCTATCGCCAACACTAATTCTAACCCTAATTCTATTGCCAGCTCTAACCCTAATTCTAACCCTATCTCTAACCTTAACCCTACCTCCAACCCCAACCCCATCTTCAAACCTAACCCCATCTCCAACCCTAACCCAATCTCTAACCCTAATGCTAACTCTAACCCTAATTCTAATGCTAACACCAATTCTATTCCTAACCCTATCTGTAGCCCTAATTCTAACCCTACCTCCAACCCTAACCTCAATTCTAACCCTAACCCTATTGCCAACCCTAATTCTAACTCTGACCCTATCACCAACCCTAACCCCAATTCTAACCCTAATGCTAACTCTAACCCTAATTTTTTTCCTAACCCTATCTCCAACCCTAACCCCATCTCCAACCCTAACCAACCCCAATTCTAACCCCAATTGTAACTCTAACCCCAATTCTAACCCTAACCCTATCGCCAACACTAACCCTAATTCTTTTGCCAGCTCTAACCCTATCTCTAACCTTAACCCTATCTCCAACCCTAACCCCAATTCCAACCCTAACCCTATCTCCAACCGTAACTCTATCTGTATCCCTAACCCAATCTCCAACCCTAACCCCATCTCCAACCCTAACCCTAATTCTAACTCTAACCCTAATTCTAATGCTAACCCCAATTCTATTCCTAACCCTATCTGTATCCCTAACCCTAATTCTAACCCAATCTCTATCCCCAACCCTAAATCTAACCCTACCTCCAACCCTAACCCCAATTCTATCCCTATTGCCAACCCTAACCCCATCTCCAACCCTAACCCCATCTCCAACTCTAACCCCATCTCTAACCCTAACCCTAACTAATCCCAAATCTAACCCCAATTTTATTCCTAACCTTATCTCCAACCCTAACCCTAATTCTAACCCTAAACCCATCTCCAACCCTAACTAACCCCAATTCTAACACTAATTTTCACTCTAACCCTAACCCTATTGCCAACACTAATCCTAACCCTAATTCTATTGCCAGCTCTAACCCTAATTCTAACCCTATCTCTAACCTTAACCCTACCTCCAACCCCAACCCCATCTTCAAACCTAACCCCATCTCCAACCATAACCCAATCTCTAACCCTAATGCTAACTCTAACCCTAATTCTACTGCTAACCCCAATTCTATTCCTAACCCTATCTGTAGCCCTAACCCTAATTCTAACTCAATCTCTATCCCCAACCCTAATTCTAACCCTATCTCCAACCCTAACCTCAATTCTAACCCTAACCCTATTGCCAACCCTAATTCTAACCCTGACCCTATCACCAACCCTAACCCCAATTCTAACCCTAATGCTAACTCTAACCCTAATTTTTTTCCTAACCCTATCTCCAACCCTAACCCCATCTCCAACCCTAACCAACCCCTATTCTAACCCTAATTGTAACTCTAACCCCAATTCTAACCCTAACCCTATCGTCAACACTAACCCTAATTCTTTTGCCAGCTCTAACCCCATCTCTAACCTTAACCCTACCTCCGACCTCAACCCTATCTCCAACCCTAACCCCAATTCCAACCCTAACCCCAATTCCAACCCTAACCCTATCTCCAACCCTAACCCTATCTGTATCCCTAACCCAATCTCCAACCCTAACCCCATCTCCAACCCTAACCCCATCTCCAACCCTAACCCCATCTCCAAAACTAACCCTAATTGTAACCCAATCTATCCCCAACCCTAATTCTAATCCTACCTCCAACCCTAACTCCTATTCTAACCCTAACGCCAACCCTAACCCTAATGCTAACTCTAATCCTAATTTTATCCCTAACCCTACCTCCAACCCTAACCCCAATTCTAACCTTAACCCTATTGCCAACCCTAACCCTAATTCTAACCCTATCACTAACCCTAACCCCAAATCTAACCCTAATGCTAACTCTAATCCTAATTTTATTCCTAACCCCATCTCCAACCCTAACCCCATCTCCAACCCTAACTAATCCCAATTCTAACCCTAATTTTAACTCTAACCCCAATTCTAACCATAACCCTATCGCCAACACTAACCCTAATTCTAACTTTAACCCTAAATCTATTGCCAGCTCTAACCCTAATTCTAACCCTATCTCTAACCCCAACCCTAATTCTAACCTTAACCCTACCTCCGACCCCAACCCTATCTCCAACCCAATACCAATTCCAACCGTAACCCTATCTGTATCCCTAGCCCCATCTCCAACCCTAACCCCATCTCCAACCCTAACTCTAACCCAAACTCTAACCTTAATGCTAACTCTAACCCTAATTCTAATGCTAACCCCAACTCTTTTCCTAACCCTATCTGTATCCCTAACCCTAATTCTAACCCAATCTCTATCCCCAACCCTAATTCTAACCCTACCTCCAACCCTAACCCCAATTCTAATCCTATTGCCAACCCTAACCCTAATTCTAACCCTAACCCCATCTCCAACCCTAACCCTAATTCTAACCCAATCTCTAACCCTAATTTTAATGCTAACCCCATTTCTATTCCTAACCCTATCTGTAGCCCTAACCCTAATTCTAACCCAATCTCTATCTCCAACCCTAATTCTAACCGTAATTCTAACTCTGACCCTATCACCAACCCTAACCCGAATTCTAACTCTAACCCTAATTTTATTCCTAACCCTATTTCCAACCCTTACCCCATCTCCAACCCTAACCAACCCCAATTCTAACCCTAATTTTAACTCTAACCTCAATTCTAACCCCAACCCCAATTATAACCCTAATGCTAACTCTAACCCTAATTTTATTCCTAACCCTATCTCCAACCCTAATTCTAACCCTAAACCCATCTCCAGCCCTAACCCCAATTCTAACCCTATCACCAACACTAACCCTAATTCTATTGCCAGCTCTAACCCTAATTCTAACCCTATCTCTAACCTTAACCCTAACTCCGACCCCAACCCTATCTTCAAACCTAACCCCAATTCCAACCCCAACCCAATCTCTAACCCTGATGCTAACTCTAACCCTAATTCTAATGCTAACCCCAATTCTATTCCTAACCCTATCTGTATCCCTAACCCTAATTCTAACCCAATCTCTATCCCCAACCCTAGTTCTAACCCTACCTCCAACCCTAACCCCAATTATATCCCTATTGACAACCCTAACCCCATCTCCAACTCCATCTCCAACCCTAACCCCATCTCCAACCCTAACCCCATCTCCAACCCTAACCCTAACCCTCTTGCCAACCCAAACCCTAATTCTAACACTATCACCAACCCTAACCCCAATTCTAACCCTAATGCTAACTCTAATCCTAATTTTATTCCTAACCCTATCTCCAACCCTAACCCTAACCCCATCACCAACCCTAACTAATCCCAATTCTAACCCTAATTTTAACCCTAACCCCAATTCTAACCATAACCCTATCGCCAACACTAACCCTAATTCTAACTTTAACCCTAATTCTATTGCCAGCTCTAACCCTAATTCTAACCCTATCTCTAACCCCAACCCTAATTCTAACCTTAACCCTACCTCAGACCCCAAACCTTTCTCCAACCCTACCCCCAATTCCAACCCTAACCCTATCTGTATCCCTAACCCCAATTCTAACCCTAAACCCATCTCCAACCCTAACCCCATCTCCAACCCCAACTATAACCCAAACTCTAACCCTAATGCTCTCTAACCCCAATTATAATGCTAACCCCAATTCTATTCCTAACACTATCTGTAGCCCTAACCCTAATTCTAACCCTACTTCCAACCCTAACCGCAATTCTAACCTTAACCCTATTGCCAATCCTAACCCTAATTCTAACCCTATCACCAACCCTAACCCCAATTCTAACCCTGATGCTAACTCTAACCCTAATTTTATTCCTAACCCTATCTTCAACCCTAACCCTAATTCTAACCCTAACCCCATCTCCAACTAATCCCAATTCTAACCCAAATTTTAACTCTAACCCCAATTCTAACCATAACTCTATCGCCAACACTAACCCTAATTCTAATTCTAACCCTAAATCTATTGCCAGCTCTAACCCTAATTCTAACCCTCCCTCTAACCCCAACCCTAATTTTAACCTTAACCCTACCTTCGACCCCAACCCTATCTCCAACCCTAACCCCAACCGTAACCCTATCTGTATCCCTAACCCCAATTCTAACCCTAACCCCATCTCCAACCCTAACTCTAACCCAAACTCTATCCCCAAACCTAATTCTAACCCTACCTCCAACCCTAACCCCAATTCTAACCCTATTGCCAACCCTAACCCTATCTCCAACCCTAACCCCATCTCCAACCCTAACCCTAATTCTAACCCAATCTCTAACCCTAATGCTAACTCTAACCCTAATTTTAATGCTAACCCCAATTCTATTCCTAACCCTATCTGTAGCCCTAACCCTAATTCTAACCCAACCCAACCCTAACCCCATCTCCAACCCTAACCCTAATTCTAACCCAATCTCTAACCCTAATGCTAACTCTAACCCTAATTTTAATGCTAACCCCAATTCTATTCCTAACCCTATCTGTAGCCCTAACCCTAATTCTAACTCAATCTCTATCCCCAACCCTAATTCTAACCCTACCTCCAACCCTAACCCTATTGCCAACCCTAACCCTAATTCTAACTCTGACCCTATCACCAACCCCAACCCCAATTCTAACTCTAACGCTAATTTTATTCCTAACCCTATTATCAACCCCAACCCCATCTCTAACCCTAACTAACCCCAATTCTAACCCTAATTTTAACTCTAACCCCAATTTTAACCCTAACCCCAATTCTAACCCTAATGCTAACTCTAACCCTAATTTTATTCCTAACCCTATCTCCAACCCTAACCCTAATTCTAACCCTAAACCCATCTCCAACCCTAACTAACACCAATTCTAACCCTATCGCCAACACTAACCCTAATTCTATTGCCAGCTCTAACCCTAATTCTAACCCTATCTCTAACCTTAACCCTAACTCCGACCCCAACCCTATCTTCAAACCTAACCCCAATTCCAACCCTAACACTATCTGTATCCCTAACGTCAATTCTAACCCTAACCCCATCTCCAACCCTAAACCAATCTCTAACCCTAATGCTAACTTTAACCCTAATTCTAATGCTAACCCCAATTCTATTCCTAACCCTATCTGTATCCCTAACCCCAATTCTAACCCTACCTCCAACTCTAACCCCAATTCTAACCCTAACCCTATTGCCAAACCTAACCCTAATTCTAACCCCATTTCTAACCATAACTCCATCTCCAACCCTAACCCCATCTCCAACCCTAACACAATCTCTAACCCTAATTCTATTCCTAACCCTATCTGTAGCCCTAACCCCAATTCTAACCCTAACCCCATTGCCAACCCTAATTCTAACTCTGACCCTATCACCAACCCTAACCCCAATTCTAACCCTAATGCCAGCTCTAACCCTAATTTTTTTTCCTAACCCTATCTCCAACCCTAACCCTAACTAACCCTAATTTTAACTCTAACCCCAATTCTAACCCTATCGCCAACACTAACCCTAATTCTTTTGCCAGCTCTAACCCTAATTCTAACCCTATCTCTAACCTTAACCCTACCTCCGACCCAACCCTAACCCCAATTCCAACCCTAACCCTATCTCCAACCCTATCTGTATCCCTAACCCCAATTCTAACCCTTACCCCATCTCCAACCCTAACCCCATCTCCAACCCTAACCCAAGCTCTAACCCTAATTCTAATGCTAACCCCAATTCTATTCCTAACCCTATCTGTATCCCTAACCCCAATTCTAACCCAATCTCTATCCCCAACCCTAATTCTAACACTACCTCCAACCCTAACCCTATTGCAAACCCTAACCCTAATTCTAACCCTGACCCTATCACAAACCCTAACCTCAATTCTAACCCTAATGCTAACTCTAACCTTAATTTTATTCCCAACCCTAATTCTAACCTTAACCCTAATTCTAACTAACCCCAATTCTAACCCTAATTTTAACTCTAACCCCAATTCTAACCCTATCGCCAACACTAACCCTAATTATAACTCTAACCTTAATTCTATTGCCAGCTCTAACCCTAATTCTAACCCTATCTCTAACCCCAACCCTACCTCCGACCCCAACCCTAACGCCAATGCCAAACCTAACCCTATTTGTATCCCTAACCCCAATTCTAACCCTAACCCCATCTCCAACCCTAACCCTAATTCTAACCCAATCTCTATTTCTAATGCTAACTAACCCTAATTCTAATGCCAACCCCAATTCTATTCCTAACCCTATCTGTATCCCTAACCCTACTTCTAACCCAATCTCTATCCCCAACCCTAATTCTAACCCTACCCCCAACCCCAATTCTAACCCTGACCCTATTGCCAACCCTAATTTTAACCCTAACCCCATCTCCGACCCTAATTCTAACCCAATCTCTATCCCTAATGCTAACACTAACCCTAATTCTATTCCTAACCCTATCTATATCCCTAACCCTTATTCTAACCCAATCTCTATCCCCAACCCTAATTCTAACCCTACCTCCAACCCTAACCCCAATTCTAACCCTAACCCTATTGCTAACCCTAACTCTGACCCTATCACCAACCCTAACCTCAATTCTAACCCTAATGCTAACTCTAACCCTAATTTTATTCCTAACCTTATCTCCAACCCTAACCCTAATTCTAACTCTAGCCCTAATTCTATCTCTAACCCCAACCCTAATTCTAACCTTAACCCTACCTCCGACCCCAACCCTAATTCCAACCCTAACCCTATCTGTACCCCTAACCCCAATTCTAACCCTAACCCCATCTCCAACCCTAATTCTAACCCAATCTCTATCCCCAACCCTAATTCTAACCCTACCTCCATCCCTAACCCCAATTCTAACCCTATTGCCAACCCTAACCCTAATTCTAACCCTAATGCTAACTCTAACCCTATCTCCAACCCTAACCCTAATTCTAACTAACCCCAATTCTAACCCTAATTTTAACTCTAACCCCAATTCTAACCCTATCGCCAACACTAACCCTAATTTTAACTCTAACCCTAATTCTATTGCCAGCTCTAACCCTAATTCTAACCCTATCTCTAACCCCAACCCTAATTCTAACCTTAACCCTACCTCCGACCCCAACCCCATCTCCAACCCTAACCCCATCTCCAAAACGAACCCTAATTCTAACCCTAACCCTAATGCTAACCCCAATTCTATTCCTAACCCTATCTGTATCGATAACCCTAATTCTAACCCAATCTCTATCCCCAACCCTAATTCTAACCCTACCTCCAACCCTAACCCCAATTCTAACCCTAACCCTATTGCCAACCCTAATTCTAACCCTGACACTATCACCAACCCTAACCCCAATTCTAACCCTAATTTTATTCCTAACCCTATCTCCAACCCTAACTACATCTCCAACCCTAATTCTAACTAAACCCAATTCTAACCCTAATATTTTACTCTAACCCCAATTCTAACCCTATCGCCAACACTAACCCTAATTTTAACTCTAACCTTAATTCTATTGCCAGCTCTAACTCTATCTCTAACCCCAACCCTAATTCTAACCTTAACCCTACCACCGACCCCAACCCTATCGCCAACCCTAACCCCAATTCTAACCCTAACCCTATCTCCAACAATATCTGTATCCCTAACCCTAATTCTAACCAAATCTCTATCTCAACCCTAATTCTAACCCTAACTCCTAACTCCTCAACCCAATTCTAACCCTAATTCTAACTCTAACCATAATTATATTGCCAACCCTAATTCCAACCCTATCTCTAACCCCAACCCTAATTCTAATTTTAAGCCTACCTCTGACCCCAACCCTATCTCCAACCCTAACCCCAATTCCAATCCTAACCCTATCTCCAACCCTAACCCCAATTCTAACCCTAACCCTATCTCCAACCCCAACTCTAACCCTAACCCCATCTCCAACCGTAACCCTTATTCTAACCTTATCTCCAACCCTAAACTTAACTCTATCTCTAACTGTAACTCTAATTATAACTCCAACCCTAATTCTAACTATCTTTCAAACCCTATCTGAAACCCTAACCCTATCTCTAACCTTTAAACTCTGACCTAATATTTAACCCTAACACGTGACTTTGGACACATAAAGGTTACAGCGCTACTTTTAAGCGATTTTGATGCTACTTGAGTGCCAGAGAGTGCTGTTGCATCAAAGTCACACAACATGAACAGAACTGTTATACTTTCATATTATCAAAGACCACAGCAAATAACGCAATACTAATGCGTCCATTGAGGTCTATTACACGCAAAATGCAATCTGCTACGGGAAAAAAAAAAAAAGTCCCTGACCCTTTCCAAAAAATGCACGGGCTCAAAACGCACAGATGTGAACTAGATCCATAGGAAATCATGTTAAATTAAATGGAGTGCATTTCTGCAAAACGCAATAAAAAAATGCATAGCTGTGAGCCAAGGGTCAGTAACGTGACAGAAGACACAGATGTACAAGAGGGAGCGTGGCTTATATTATGACCAATATTAGGCCTCCTGCACACTTGAGCTAAAAAAACATTGCTTTTACAGACATTTTTCTGCCTCTAAACACCCCTCCATGTTTGCCTAAGTGTCCATGGACACCTAGGAGTTGAGGAATTTAAATGCAAGGGCATTTAGAAGGAAAAAAAAAGAAAAAAATAGAAAAAGAAAAACATCCCTTGTGCGTTCAGGAGAGGAGTTTTTTGATAAAAAAAACACTCAAAAGCACCAAAACTTAGGCACATTCCCGTGGTAAAGTGGTGGTGTAGTAGAGGTATAAAGGTGGTGTAGTAGAGGTGTAGTAGAAGTGACATAGTAGAGGTGTAGTGGTGGTGGTGTAGAAGAAGGAGAGTAGTAGAGGTGTGTAGTTGTGGTGTAGTAGAGGTGCAGTGGTGGTGATGTAGTAGAAGTGTAGTGGTGGCATAATAGAAGTGGCATAGTAGAGGTGTAGTGGTGGTGTAGATGGAGTGGCATAGTAGAGGTGTAGAAGAAGTGGCATAGTAGAGGTGTAGTGGTGGTGTAGTAGAAGTGTGGTGGTGTAGAAGAAGTGGCGTAGTAGAGGTGTGTAGTGGCGTAGTACAGGTGTAGTGGTGGAATAGTAGAAGTGGCATAGTAGAGGTGTAGTGGTGGTGTAGTAGAGGTGTGGTGGTGTAGAAGAAGTGGCGGTGTAGTAGAGGTGCAGTGGTGGCATAGTAGAGGTGTAGAAGAAGTGTAGTGGTGGTGTAGTAGAGGTGTAGTGGTGGTAGAGTAGAGGTGTGTACTGGTGGTGTAGTAGAGGTGTAGTGGTGGTGTAGAAGTGGCGTAGTAGAGGTGTGAAGTGGTGGCATAGTAGCGTAGTAGAAGTGGCGTAGTACAGGTGTAGTGGTGGCGTAGAAGACGTGGCGTAGTACAGGTGTAGTGGTGGCGTAGAAGAAGTGGCGTAGTACAGGTGTAGTGGTGGCGTAGAAGAAGTGGCGTAGTACAGGTGTAGTGGTGACGTAGTATAAGTGTATTGGTTGGCGTAGTAGTAGTGGTCTACTACAGTGATCTCCAGCTTCTAGAAGGATCCCACAGGTATGGTGTTCTACATAATTACATTGTCTCAAGCTGAAACAATGTAACTATATATAAAATATCCATGCCTGGAGTTCCTCTTTAATATTACAATGAAGATATAACTGCATCTATTGATGTTTGTTTGGATCTGTTGGCGTTAAGCTTTAAAACTTCATATATTAGAGGGATTTCTTTGTACTCGGCGGCGGCGGATCAGACTTCGTGTTCTGACCATGTGCAGTCCGCCTGATGAAAATGAGCACCTCGTTGGTTGCTATGGTTTCCCAGCAAATCTTCGGTTCTCTCGGTTTTATTAAAAAACATTTTAATGGGCTTCGCAGATCACTCGTCCAGATACCCTGCGAGACGTGATTAAGTCGTATTCCAGGAATAAAAACACGGCCGCGTTACATAATGGATTTGCGGCCTTTTTTTCCCCCCTCAAAATCATTAGATATCAATATTCAGCTCATTCCGCCTCCCAGCAAGACGCGGCTTGTGAGTTTAAATCAATCGTTTCATTTTTTTTTTCCCCCCTCCCACCAAATGAATTTTTAGGGTACGACGTTTGTTTTATTCATCAGAAGCGACTTTTATCTGAACAAACACGCAGAGAATATATTTTTAATGATAGAAATAGAAAGGACACGGGAGAAGAACTGGAATAAATCACCATTAAAGTCCATGGAAACCCAAAACAGAAAGACATTTTGTTTGCTAAAACCTTGTGTTATTCTTTTTCTATTTTTATAAAATAACCCCCCCCCCCTTTTTTTTTTGGCTTTTTATTCCTTTGTTGCGCCTCAGTGCTGCTGATCTCCTGCAGCCTCCTTTAAAGCCACTTCCTGTCTACAAGCGCTCCAGCAATGGCATTACTCAATGGAGGTTTCCTGGCAGGGACAGCGGAGGACCACGCCTGTGCAATCTGAGCTAGATTGGCATCATGGATGGGCAGCCAACAAATCTGCAGCAACTGTGTGATGTTATCATGTCCCTATGGAGAAAAATCTCTGAGGAACCCGGTTCTAGGAAGGTGGACCTAATAAAGTGGCCGGAGGGTGCATTTCATGTATTACTTGGCACCTCAGCCCTGGTGCCACTTGTCATACGATTTGACATTTTAAAGCGGCATGACAGATGGCGCCCTATTTGTGCCTATGGGGCAGTTCGGATAGGTGCGACTCCGACTTACCACCAATTTTGAAGAAGGTTCCAGGAGACCATTGGTGATACAAATACTATTGGCACGCAAGTTAGCCGTTTGCTTGGCGTTCGGCTTTGAAGACTCCAGTATATGCGATTCGGCTTGCAAGCAATTATGCCATAATGACATAGCAACTGGGGGGGGGGGGGGGGGGGGAGTTGGCCTGTGCTGGATATCCTTTGTGTAGTGACACAGAGAAAAGCCAATACAAACATCACTGCTGACGGGGACGGGCTATGGAGAGAGGAACTCCGACTGCCCCAAAAATCATTACATTTGTGCAGCTGCACAATAAAAAAGGGTTTACAATCTCTTCATGCAGCAAGGAGGAGGAGGATTACATTATGCCGTACATCCCCAGGAAGGGATAAGAAGAGATGCTGTGTCAGGCATAGGAAGCATTAAAAATAGGGCAGTGCTACGCCAAACCGGATTTCTGATATTTTAATACCTTCATTCAGTATGGTGCAGATGAGCTATAAACTAAAATACTAGGCTCTGAACTAAAACTTTTGCTCCAGCTCCTAATGCCGAGACCGTAATGTAAATATAGAGGTCTGCCACTTCGTCTTTTGTACGTGGGGGGCCTGAAATGACTACAACGGGCACCCCCAGTCATCTAATGCATGGGTCCCCAACCCCGGGCCATGGACTGGTGCAACGAGGGGGTTTGCGGCGGCAGAACAAGCTAACACAACCTGCACTGCCACCCTCCAACCACCAGAGTATTCCCCTTCTCTTAGCACCGCTACTCCCTTTCCTCTTCTGTGGCCACTAAGAAGGAGAAGAGGAGGGAGGAGAGCCGGGCCGGGGACCGGATCTAATAGCATTGGGTGAGATCTAGGCTGCATCCTCTTCCTGTTCTGAGGTGACAAGCTGCAACCCCACCACAGGTGATAAGCTGCACTCCCGCCCCCCCCCCCCCCCACCACACAAACCTGGTGGCTAACTCCAAGAAACGTCTGACCTCTGATTGCCAACAAAGGTTTTGCCACCAACTACTAAGTCATGTTTTGCGAAGGGGTCAAATACTTTTTCACTCATTAAAATACGAATCAATTTATGACTTTTATGAAATGCGTTTTTCTGGATATTTCTGACTCTCACTGGTAAAATAAACCGACCATTAAAATTATAGACTGATCGTTTCTTTGTCAGTGGGCAAACGTACAAAATCAGCAGGGGGTCAAATACATTTTCCCCCTCACTGTATCTCTTAATTTACATCTGACTGTTTTATGGAGCTCCAGAAAGATAGCTATCGCTATACTCCAGGATTCTACGAGGAGAGATGCTGCTCTCTCATATAGCATCAGCTCTGTCTGCCTTTTCTCTCTGCTGTCCATTCACAGAAGCCTTTGTATTTTGTGAATGAGTTCACATATTACAAAGCAGTCTGTGATTGGACAGGGTGAGTGGGCATAGCAGCTGCATGCGACTCTGAAGCTGAACTGAGACCAGAAGGTCCACCGTTTGAGCTCTGGAAATGTCATAATAGCTATCCTCCCAGAGCTCCAAAATACTGTCAGATCTAAGTCCACCAGTTGACATGCACCTTGTTGGACCTAACTTATAATGGGAGAAGTTACTAAAACTGGAGCACAAAGAATTTGGTGCAGATGTGCGTAGTAACCAATCGGCCTCTAGGTTTTATTGTCAAAGAATAATTGAACAAGCTGAAGTTAACTTGGTTGATCGGCACAACTGCACCAGATTCTGTGCTCCAGTTTTAGAAAATCCTCCCTATAGTATGTCTGCATATTTAGCAAAGTACATGAATTTCTGGATTTTGGCTTTAACCACTTGCCGCCCACCCACCCACCGTCAAATGACGGCTGAGCGGTGCGGCTGTCATTCTGGGTGGACGTCATATGATGGCTTCCCAGGATGACTGCTCTCGTGCGCCTGCGCCATTTTGCTAGGACACGGCGTACAGCTGGTCACATGTAAACACGGAGATGCCGGTAATCGGTGCTCCTCGCCTCACACTGACTGAGGAGAGGAGAGCCGATCAGTGGCATCTCCTCACAGGGGGACATCTAGGTATGTAATCAGGGCACTGATGATCAGTGCCCTGATTACAATTAAGTGCCACCAGGGCCAGCAATAAGTGCCCCCCCACTGCCAGCAATCCGTGCCAATCAGTGCCCACAATCGCCAGCAATCAGTGCCCACAATTGCCAGCAATCAGTGGCCATTACTGATGTCAGTCAGTGCTGGCCATCACTGCTGCCCATCAATGCCACCAATCAATGCCCATCAGTGCTGCCCACGAGTGCCGCCTATTAGTGCCCATCAGTGCCACCTATTAGTGCCACCCATCAGTGCCACCTCAGTGCCCATAAGTGTGGAATATTCGTGCCGCCTCATCAGTGCCGCCTCATCAGTGCCGCCTCATCAGTGCCGCCTCATCAGCGCCGCCTCATCAGCGCCGCCTCATCAGCGCCGCCTCATCAGCGCCGCCTCATCAGTGCCCATCAGTGCAGCCTATCAGTGCCGCCTCAGTGCAGCCTATCAGTGCCGCCTCATCAGCGCCCATTAGTGAAGGAGAAAAATTACTTATTTACAGAATTTACTGACAGAAACTAAGAAAAAAACTTTTTTTTTTCAAAATGTTCGGTCTTTTTTTATTTTTATAGGAACAAATAAAAAACCCAGAAGTGATTAAATACCACCAAAAGAAGTCTATATTTGTGTGAAGAAAAAGATAAAGATTTGAGATGGTTACAGTGTAGCATGACCGTGCAATTGTCATTCAAAGTGTGACAGCGCTGAAAGATGAAAAATGGCCTGGGCAGGAAGGGGGTGTAAGTGCCCGGTATTGAGGTGGTTAAACTGTAAAGCCCAATTAAACCTTCAGTACTGGGCTGTGAAGGGGGCCACTGGCTCAGGCTCTCGGTGGCTCACTGAGAGTCTGAGCCAGCTGCCAGTCAAGGTATCTTGGTGGATCCCGACTGTAAAGTCGGGATCTTTCCAGAGCCTGAACCAGCTGATTGACGTCAGCCGACATGGGCTTTAGCACGCTGTCGGCTGAAAATGGGAGACAGGAGTGCAGAACGAACTGCATTCCTGTCTGCCATAGGAGAAGTAGGACCAAAAAAAAAAAAAAAAAAAAGCTTTGGCCATACTTTTTCTTCAAGCTTTAATTGATAAAGTGGCTTCATAAAGTCTAAACTTCTGCCCAAGTCAACACTAAGGCCGGCCATAGACGGATCAAAATTCAGCTGGTTCAGCAGGGACTGGCCAAATTTTGATCCACCTATAGGCAGGCTGGTTGTACTGAAGCGGATCGATCGACTTCAGTACTAACAGCCTGTCGGGTTTTTCTCATGTGATCACTATAGCCGCTGGCAGTGATCACTGTATTCTGACGGCGGAGAAACCTCCCGCTGTCAGAACACATTAGCGCAGCGGGAGAGATCCCCCCATCAACACTGACTGTGCTGATGAGGGAATCAAGTAAAATCGTATAATCTATGGTTTACTTAAGTTCCACCTCCAATCGGTCAACTGCAAATACGAGAGCCCCTCCTGGCCTTAGAGTGACTTTAACCACTTCAGTAGCGGACACTTTTACCCCCTTCCTGCCCAGGCCAATTTTCAGCTTTCAGAGTTGTCGCACTTTGAATGACAATTGCGCGGTCATATGACACTGTACACATACCCTGTTTCCCCGAAAATAAGACCTAGCGTGATTGTCGGTGATGGCTGCAATATAAGCCCTACCCCCAAATAATTCTACCCTGTTTCCCCAAAAATAAGCCCTACCCTGAAAATAAGACCTACAAGGACTTGAAATAGGGTTTATTTGGGGGGGTAGGGCTTATATTGCAGCCATCACCGACCATCACGCTAGGTCTTATTTTCGGGGACACAGGGTATGTCATTTTTAGCTTTTTTTTTTTACACAAATAGAGCTTTCTTTTGGTGGTATTTGTATTTTTTGCAAAATAAATGAAAAAAAGGCAGAAAACAACAACAAAAAAAAAAAAAGTGTTTTTTTTTTTTTGTTTCTGTTACAAAATTTTGCAATTAATCTTTTTCCATAACTTCAGGCCGAACTGTATTCTGATACATTTCTTTGGTGAAAATAACCCCAAATCAGTGTATATTAATTTAGTCTGTAGCAAAGATTTAGAGTCCACAAACCATGGGATATATATCTGAAAATCGATCGATCCCGATGTACTGACGGCCGATCTCATTTTTTTGAGACGAAAATGCCAGGACAGTGCAAATACCCCCCAAAGGACTCATTTTGGAAAGTAAGACAGTACAAGGTATTTAAATAAGAGGCATGGCAAGGTTTTTAAAGTTGTAATTTTTTTTTGTCACAATTTTTTGGAAAGTTAGGCTTTTTTTATTTACATTTTCTTTTTATTTGTTACAAACTGTCACTAGTGCAGCACAGCGTCATCTTATAACTGGTTTGGCCGCGACCAGGGACACTAACTGGTAACAGTATGTAAATATTTAAGGTTTTTTTTAAAATATTTTGTTTCTTTTTTTTTTTACATACTGTGACCAGAGCAATACAGTGTTACCATAGTAACACTTTACCACTCTGAGGAAGCGAACAGGATTTTCTTTTCTTTTAACACACTTTAAATGCTTAAAGCAGTGAATTTCACTGCTATAAGCAAACATTTTTACTGAATGAAAATGCGTATTGTTGTGATTGGCCACAGCTAATCACATGGTACACATGGCCTGTGATTAACCTGTCTGTACCATGTGATCACTGTGACCAATCACAGCAAGCAACACAATTGTACACTTGTATAAAATTGTAACAATTGTATGAATGGCATAAAATGAAGCCATTCATGGTTTACAATCCTCATGTGATTGGTCACAGCGATCACATGGAACCAGCAGCGGGCCGGTACAGTGATCTGTCATCGGCACAGCGGGTGGCAGATCGCGCCTCACATGGCCTGGCGGGTCCCGCATGAGGCGCGTTGTGCGGACAACGTCGTATTTCCACATTGGGCCCGGGTGGGAACCAGTTAAATGACTTTAGGTCAAATTAGATTTCCCTGTTGGTATAAAAGTGACACTCATAGATAAAATTATTCATTGTAAATATCAGATTTCACCAGCAAGCAGAACGGAAATCAGACATTTTCCTCGGGTAATATAAAACAGTTCCACCGTCCAGGGTCATAACAGGAGATAGAGAAAATTTCCTTACACAGTGTGGGCAGCTCCACTTGCCCTCGGGGGCTTTCTCCAGTTCTGGATCCAGGCAGACAAGGTGATAGGCACGAGGACAAGTGTCACAAAGGATGATCTCCCCTCCTTGCTGGCAGACTTCGCAGTAATCCTGGTGGTCCGTCTCATAGCCGTCTCCTTCCCCGACTTCAGCTACCCAAAGAAAACAGAGCTTGCGTTACTTTACACCTGAATCGGCCCCCACGCTGCAGAAAACGCACGCTGCCAAGACACAGCACCTGTGAGAGCTGATAAGATCGGTCATCCGGCTATCACAGTAAAATGGGAATATAGGGGGGGGGGTTTACAACCACTTTAACCTGTAATAATAATTTGATGTTTGGTGACCATCTGCATTTGGAAGGTTGGGGGGGGGGGGCATGAAGTGAGTCAACATATGCTTGGAGCTGAAGAAAGTGTTAAAAGGATAAGTTCACCTTTGGGAACATGTTAAAAACGGGTGAAACATGTTCCCAATGCTGCAGCAGCTCCCCGGACTCCCCCCCTAGTGACAGCAGTACAGGGAGAAGCTCCCCATACTAGATGTCAGTTTTTGAAAGTGGAGGGCCACCCTAAAATAAAAAATAGCATTAATATTCTTTAAAAAAAAAAAATTTACTTATCAGAAACCCCTGTTGCTAGGCAGTCTTCCTAATCTGCCTCTTCCTACTCCGCAGCGCTTCCTCCTCTTCGGCGAGTGGCCCCGTTGCCTTCTGGGACATGTGCGTGTCCCAGAAAACAATGGGGCCATTTACAAAAAAAGGCACAAAGCGCCGTGCGACTCGTGCATGCGCAGTAGGAGGGCCGTGGTAGTTCATGGATTCTTCCTGTCAGTCTATCTGCTTGCCTGTACAGGATGTATGAGCACACAGATACACTGACAGACCTGCATGGGACCAGCGATTTGCTGATCGCTGGTGCATTGCTTTACAGGCTCCAAAAAAAATAAAAAATAAAAAACAAATGCATATTTTTTACCTGCAAAAAAAATTAGCATTTATTAGATTTAAAAAAAAAAAGTGAACTCATTCTTTAAGAAGAGATGTATTGGCTATTTTGTTATTTTTTCAGAATCAAAATGTGGATGGTGGATGCTGCATCGGTATCCCCCACCACCTCTAACATTGGGGAACTGAGCGATCAAACACCACCAATTACTCGGTTCTCAGGGCTCCGTGAGAAGAGAGCTTCTGCTCTGCCCCCTTCTTGATCACTGGAGTTGTTGAGGGGGCGGTAGCGGCCGGCTCAGTCTCTCAATGGCTTGCCGAGAGGCTGACCCGGGTTCCAGTCCAGGCATGTCGGCGGATCCCGACTGCACCGCTGCGATCTTGCCTAAGCCTGGTCCGGCTCTGTGACGTCAGCAGACAGTGGACTTCAGCCCGCTGTCTGCTGAATAAGGGTCAAAGGAGTGCAATGTGAACTGCACTCCTATGATCCATAGGAGGAGTACAGCCAAATGAGCTTTCACCATACTTCTCCTTTAATGGAGAAATAAAAATGGCCTATATGATGTAGTCTGTCACTAGCATTATTACAGCTGTTTATGTTTTTTCAGAGTCTCCCCTGTAACAGTTTTGCTTTCAGTTGTAGATCCCTATTTTTTTTTTTAATACCCAACACTCCAAACACAGATCCAATGGGTCCAACACAACTCACAACACACACAAACCAAGGACAGGATCACTCAGTCTAAGCTTGTATTGGTGCATTGTATAAGATGGGGGCACTGACATAATGATCCACGTACTACAATCAACGTTATCTGGTCTAAGGCTGGTTTCACACAGCTGCATGGTGGAGCAGACACAGTCCGTAGTCCGCCTGCTCAGCAGGGGATCTCCCTGTTAAGTAGGCGGATGACAGGTCTGTGTCTGCTCCACCATGCAGTGCGGACACGGACACAGCCACGCTCTCCTCTATGGGGCAATCGGATGGAAATTAACAGCCTGTCCATTTCCATCCAACGGTCATCCGATCCAATCCACCGTTTTTGGCAGACAAGATCAGATCGGATGGCGGCGGGTGTCAGCAGATCCGCCGCTCCATAGAAGAGACTGGAGGGTCCCATCAGGTCCGCCTGAAAAACAGACAGGAGGACCTGACTGCAAAGCCTGTGTGAAACCAGCCTAAAGATCCAAAAAGGTGTGTGGTCTCCATTTCCCGGCTAATGACACTTTCTTACTTGAGGCGTGGAATGTCCTATGGGTACTACCTTGTATGAACCAATATACTTACATTTTCATTTTTCAGGCTCGGTTCACACTGGAACCGGCTGCGGATCACACAGGAGCGCTGCGCGTCCCCCGTTCCCCATCAGGGACAAATCAGGGCCGAATCTATGCCTGGATTCGGCTCTGAAACGGAGCCAAAGACGTGTTTCTCCGCAGCCGCAACGGAGATATGTGAACCGGCTCCATAGGGAGCCAGTCACATTCTCCTGCTATGCGAATTGGATGCGGGGAAACCCACATCCAATTCGCATAGGTGTGAACCCGGCCTAAGAGTTATTTAACAAAAAGATTTACCTCGCTTTTTTTTCCTCCTTCGTTTTGCTCTTTTTCCCAGCCCAGATAGATCCGATCGGATGGAGGAACTGTTAATACTGGCACTATCAAAATCCGACTCATCCCTCTCGTCTTCATCACTCTGGATATACAGAAATACAAAATAATTATGTAGTATGTGTGTATAAAAGTATATGCTTCCTTGTTAGAATCTTGATAACTTTCCTGGGCTAAAAAACAAAAACAAAAACAAGAAAAAAAAGTTCACTTATCAAAAAGGTATAGTATCTGTGTTGCCCTTTAGGAGCCAATAAGATTCAAAATTAAATTTTTACCTCAAAATCAACTAAAACAAAACACGGTGGTGCGTCATTTGCTACAGGTGATAATGTTATGTCTGATCTTTTTTTTTTTTTTTTAAAGAAATAGCACCCACTTTACTGCTTTTGCAATTACTAAAAAACACTCCCCCAGATGTAGTATATGATAAAAGAGACGTATAGGATTAAAAAACAAAAAAAAACAAAAAACAAAAAAAAAAAAACAACTACATACATCATCCCCATGATCACCATCACAGATGCTGCAGTTGTCCTACATTGGCTCTAAGACTATGGCTATGCTTCTCTTTTATCCAGGTGCCACCCGCGCTATAACTGAAAGAAGGCTACAGCACAGGCCTACTTTGCCGGGAGGGCGTCCAAGGACGTCCTCCCGCGATCACGCTGCCCGCGCACCCCCTGTGGCCTGCTAGTCGCGTGCTCTGTGATCTCTGCATTCTTAGGACATAGCAGCTCTTTACCACTTGATCAGTTGTGTCCAATCACAGCTGATCACGATGTAAACACAAGCCGGTTATTAGCATTCCTTTCCGCACGCTGACAGCACGAGAAGGGAGGAGAGCCAATAACCGGCTTTTGTTAAAGGGACATTTACACTGATAATCAGGGCATTGATTATTAGTGTCCTGATTATTAGAGCAGTCCCAACAGTGCCCATCAATGCTACCTTTCAGTACAGCCTATCAGCACACATCCGTGCAGCCTCATTAGTGCCCATCAGTGCAGCCTATCAGTGCCCATCAGTGCAGCCTATCAGTGCAGCCCATCAGTGCAGCCCATCAGTGAAGGAGAAAAATGACCTGTTTGCAACATTTTATAACAAACTATGTGAAACTTTTATTTCTCAAAATTTTCATTGTTTTTTTTTTTCTCTGGTTTGTGTAGCATAAAAAAAACCCCCAGAGGTGATTAAATACCACCAAAAGAAAGCTCTATTTGTACGAGAAAAAAAAAATGTCATATGAGTACAGTGTAGCATTACTGCTCAATTGTCATCCAAAGTGTGACAGCGCATTACGCTGAAAATTGGCCTGGGCAGGAAGGGGGTGATAAGTGCCTCATATTTTAGTGCCTAAAGAAGAACTCTTACAGCACATTTAGTAGTTAAAAGCTTTTTTGGCCATACTTCTCCTGTGGGTCACAGCAGTGAACTTACTTGCTCTGCTGTGACCCAGAATCAGCTGATGGAGCAGAGCTGTTCCAGGCTCTGAAAGGGTCCAGTCATTGTCTGGACCCCTGCTGCCTCTCAGTTTACAGCTGGTTCCAACTCTCAGCACACGGCTTAGAGCCAGAGCAAGCTGCCCCCCCCCCCCCCCCCCCCCCCCCGCCTAGCTTGAGCTGCCAATGAACGCTGGAGGAGAAGAGCAGAGAGTGGTGACTGAGATTCACTGCTCTCTGCTCCGAGCAAACTGAGAACAAGACAATCTTGTGAGCTGGCGGGAGATGCTGTAGCATAGATGCGAGTATGTGTGTTTTTTTTTTTTGACCCATACTTCTTCTTTAAAGTGGTAGTAAACACTGTACTACCACTTGTACCTACAGGTAAGCCTATAATAAAGCCTATAGTAAGGCTTACCTGTAGATACTGTGAATATCTCTTAAACTTGACACAGATTAGAAGTTATTCAGAGTGCATGCAGCTGATGACATCATTGGCGCATGCGCTCTGAAGGTCTGGCTTACAGTGCCCCGCCTTCAGAGTCTGTGCCAGAAACGGCGGCTCCCGTGTGTGCATACGCGGGAGTGGCGACATTGCAGCTCCAGCCATAACTGGAGCTCGTGAACCCGGATGACAGACCAGGGGAACATGTCAGCCCTCTCAGCGGTGACTTTACAGCGGTGGGATGGCTTTGTTCCAAGGTGAGTATTTCATAATGTGCTAGTATGCGATGCATACTAGCACATTACGCCATTGCCTTGCAGATTTTTTTTTTTTTTTTTTTAACATCTACAGCTTATAACTGCTTTAAGGGGCAGTGCTCTCTTCTCTTAGACTGTCTGCTTTGATGGGTGTCTGACATCAATGTTTTAGACCTGGGGTGGCAAGGCTTAAGACTGGCCATGCCTCCTCACAGGACATGCCCATAGAAATCAGATTTCCATTTCCATTTAATATAGAAAGACAAAAGGAAGAATGAATGATTTCTTTGGGCAAGATATACTTAAAATGATTGTAAAGTCTCGTTTTTTCCTCTCTAAAAATAACAAACATGTTATACTTACCTGCCCTGTGTAATGGTGCACAGAGCAGCACAGATCCTCCTCTTCTCGGGTCCCTCTTCTGAGCTTCTGGCCCCTCCCTCCTGTTAAGTGCCCCCCCCACACACACACACACACACACACAGCAAGCAGCTTGCTATGGGGGGCACCTGAGCCCAGTCACAGCTCCCCGTGTCCATTCAGACATGGAGCCCTGATTTGTCCCCACCCCCTCTCTCTTCTGATTGGCTAACTGACTTTGATTGACAGCAGCAGGAGCCAATGGTGCCGCTGCTGTGTCTCAGCCAATCAGGAGGACAGTCCCGGGCGGCCGAGGACATCGCTAGAGAGAGATGAGGCTCAGGTAAGTATTAGGGCGACTAGAATGCATTAAGATAAAAAACCTTCAGACTTTACAACCACTTTAATATAGCATTTAACGGAGTCTTCAGTTCTAGTGTAAGAGACATAATGACTTCCTACAATTAAAATAACGATTGCAAAACTGAATATGTTCAGGAAAGGGTCGGTGTTGATCGGCTTTTGTTCATTCCAAACGGGTTTTGTATTCCCACACAAGTCTTTGGGGATGCAAAAAAGCAGCCTGAAGCACGTCAAATGCAGGTCAGAAGGAAGTCAAGTGCAGGTCAAAAGGTCAATAAATTCTAAATAATTTTAAAAATGTCTCAAACGAATGCAATTAACGGAAGCCCAAAGCCCAGCCACACAGGCCCCTTATGCTGGGAACTGACCGATATCTGTCACCTCTCTAATGTTTCACTTACCGAAGATCCCTTTTTTCGCTTGCTCGCCATCCCTCCAAATTTAAACTTTAGAGTTGAAGTCTTCTTGCCTTTGCCCTTCTTTTTTGCATCTTTGGATTTCGATTTTTTTTCTGACACCGGGGCCTGAAAAGAAAAAACAAAACAAAACACAAATATAAAAGTAATAATGACAACTCCATCACCACAGATCTAAAAGATTTATAAGTAAAGGATGATTTAAAAAAAAGTCTGGATCCAAGAAAAACAGCTACCAAAGTGAGCAGAAATTCCCAGGAACCAGACTTCAATGTGATTGGCTGCTTTGGGCAACCACTATAGTTTTCACTGCTGCAGTTATTCTGTGAGTCCCATACACAGAAGGAATGAATTCAGATAAACCTGTCACTCCTTTGCACCCAAAACGAACATATGGGTATCGCACCGTCCTGACAATACTCCCTAGCACAGTGGACAACTTTCTTTATTATTGGGGCCCAAGTACGACCTCCAACATCACCAAAGGGCCGCACATACAATTCAGTGAATACCGTATTTATTGGCGTATAACACGCGCCGGCGTATAACACGCACCCCATGTTTAGGAGGGAATTTTAAAGGAAAAAAAACTTTTAGGAGTAAAGTTTAAGGAAAAAAAACCTTACATTTAAATGCCCATCAATGCAGCCTTATCGTGTCCATCTGCAGTCTTATCAGTGTCAGTGCAGCCTTGCTCCAGTGTCCATTGCAGCCTTGTTAGTGCAGCCTGGTCAGTGCAGCTTTGCCCCAGTGCAGCCTTGTTAGTGCAGCTTTGCCCCCAGTGCAGCCTTGTCAGTGCAGCCTTGCCCCCAGTGCAGCCTTGTCAGTGCAGCCTTGCCCCCAGTGTCCACTACATGCTTGGACAGATCGCCGCCGACATACACAAAGCGTGTAGTTTTAAATATGGCGCCGCAGAGTTCGGAGGGACTCGGCGGAGCTGAACGAGCGCCGCCGACATCACAGTGACTGGGCGGAGCCGAGTGATGGACATAACACAGGTCCAATGGTGGGACTGTGAACGGCGCCGAGAAGAGCCGAGAACACTCGGCTATGTGCATCTCGGCTCCGCCCAGTCACTGTGATCTCGGCGGCGCTCGTTCAGCTCTGCCGAGTCCCTCCGAACTCCGCGGCGCCATATTTAAAACTACGCGCTATGTGAATGTCGACGGCGATCGCTCCGATAGATCACAATTAGCGGGGATCGGCGTATAACACGCACCCACGATTTTCCCCTGACTTTAAGGGGAAAAAAGTGCGTGTTATACGCCGATAAATACGGTATATTTATTATCAGAGATAGCAGCCACACAACAGGATATAGTCAAAGACTATGGTCATGAAATAAGAAGGTCCGAAATGGCAGGCATACTACAGGAGACGGTCAGAGACTGCAGACATATTACAGGAGATTAGAGACTGCAGACATATTACAGGAGATGGTCAGAGACTGCAGGCATACTACAGGAGACGGTCAGAGACTGCAGACATATTACAGGAGATTAGAGACTGCAGACATATTACAGGAGATGGTCAGAGACTGCAGACATAATACAGAAGATGGTCAGAGACTGCAGACATAATTACAGGAGATGGTCAGAGACTTCAGACATAATACAGAAGATGGTCAGAGACTGCAGACATGATACAGGAGATGGTCAGAGACTTCAGACATAATACAGAAGATGGTCAGAGACTGCAGACATGATACAGGATATGGTAAGAGACTGCAGACATGATACAAGAGATGGTCAGAGCCTGCAGGCATAATACAGGAGATGGTCAGAGACTGCAGACAAGATACAGGAGATGGGTCAGAGACTGCAAACATGATACAGGAGATGGTCAGAGACTGCAGACATGATACCGGAAATGGTCAGAGACTGCAGACATGATACAGGAGATGGTCAGAGACTGCAGACATGATACAGGAGATGGTCAGAGACTGCAGACATGATACCGGAAATGGTCAGAGACTGCAGACATGATACAGGAGATCTTTAGAGACTGCAGACTTGCTGCAGGAAACTGTGAACATGCTATAGGAGTTGTTGGAAGACTGGGGACATTCTTCAAGAGACAGTCCAAGACTGGAGACATATTACATGAGGCTGCTACAAATCACTACTATAATAGGGCAATACTGAAACACTGATTAGTGTCTGCAGGGGCCCAGAGGTCCACACAAAAAGTGCCAAAGAGCCACATGTGAGCCCCAGGCCATAGGTTGGGCACCAGGGCCCTAGCCCAAAAAAAACCCCCAAAAAACACTTAAACACAATTTTTGGGGAAAAAAAACACTTTAAAGCGGAGTTCCATCCATATATGTCAACAGCTACAAAAAGTGTAATCGGACGCTCACCTGTCCCATGGTCCAGCGATGTGGGCAAACGAAGCCCCGCCCCTCTCCCCCTCCTCGGCGCCAGCATCGTAACTGTTGGCGCCCAGGTATGGCTTCACAGCCGGGCACGAACTGCACTGCGATTGGCTGGGCAATCTTCTGGGACCTGTGACGTGTCCCAGAAGATTGCATGGAGGGAGAGGTGAACTTCTTTCTGGCGCTGCGGAGCAGTGGGAGCTGGATGGCCTTAAAAAGAAGGTATCTGCTCCCCCCTAAAAAAATAACATGCATAATGTGGCATGTTAGGGGGTCATCGGCACTTAAAGTGGAAGTTCCATTTTTGGGTGGAACTCTGCTTTAATGAATTAAAAAAAAAAAAAAAATTAG
This sequence comes from Lithobates septentrionalis, assembly GCA_037952835.1. Lineage (NCBI taxonomy): Eukaryota > Metazoa > Chordata > Amphibia > Anura > Ranidae > Lithobates > Lithobates septentrionalis. Next base: position 13,707 of record JBBDGP010004538.1, on the reverse strand, counting down.
CTCAATTTTTTTTGTAAAATGTGAAAGATGATGTTATGCCGAGTAAATAGATACTTAACATGTCATGCTATGAAATTGCGCATTCTCGTGGAATGGCAACAAACTATGGTACCTAAAAATCTCCATAGGCAAAGTATTTAAAAATGTTCACAGGTTACCTGTTTAGAGTTACAGATGAGGTCCAGTGGTAGAATTATTGCTCTAACGATCCCGGCGATGCCTCACATGTGTGGTTTACATATATGGGCGCGACTTACGCATGCGTTCGCTTCTGCACATGAGCACGGAGGGATGGGGCCCTTTATTTAAAAAATGTATTTTACTTTTTCATTTTTACACTGTCCCTTTATTTTTTTTTTTAATCCCTTTTATTCCTATTACAATGAATGTAAACATCCCTTGTAGCAGACATAAGCATGACAGGTCCTCTTTATTGAGAGATTTGGGGTCAAAAAGACCCCAAAACACTCCTCTACCTTTAAAAGCAAAGGAAGAATAAAAAAAAGTCTTTAAGCCCGGGAACCAGAAACGATGTCGAAGGTCGCTCTGGTCCTCCAAGGGCATAGAGCCGAGTGAGGGACATCTTCCTGCCTAGCCATCAGACAGATTGGATCGCTTCCGGGGTTTACTGGTAGCTCAGGTAAACCCGGAAACGACCAGAAAGCCGCCTCTAAGGGCCCTTTCACACTGGGGCGGGGGCGGCATCGCTTTAAGCGGCGCTTTACCGTTGGTATTCGGCCGCTAGCGGGGGCGGTTTTACCCCCCGCTAGCAGCCGAGAAAGGGTTAAAAACCACCGCAAAGCGTCTCTGCAGATGCGCTTTACCAGCGGTATAGCCACGCTGTCCCCTTGATTTCAATGTGCAGGGGCGGTGAAGGAGTATACTCCGCTCCTTCACCGCTCCGAAGATGCTGCTAGCAGGACTTTTTTTCCCTTCCTACTAGCGCACCACTCCAGTGTGAAAGCCCTCGGGGCTTTCACACTGGAGACAAAGCAGCGGCACTTTCGGGTCGGTTTGCAGGCGCTATTATTAGTGCAATAGCGCCTGCAAACCGCCCCAGTGTGAAAGGGCCCTAAAAGTGATCCTGTGATGAATCCGCTGCTTTTATCCGACCACAGAAAAGAATGATACAAAGGTTATGACAGCTAGCTGCTGCCATAACCCCGCTATTAAACGTCAAAGTAATGATGTATATATACTGTGGGCAGTTGGCAAGTGGAGAAACTCCAAAAAAAAAAAAAAAACCTCCCCTCTGGGTGATCTCTGTACATTGCAGGGATTGTAACAAACTTTGTTGCAGATTCCTATCTTTTGTTATTCTGAAGAAATAGCTGTTTGTTTCTCTGTGTCCATGTGCGGAGTGCATGTGAGTGGGAGTGATTTTATAATTATCAATAATTATGATGCACTTGCAGGGCTCTAATGAGGAAAGTGGCATGGTTTGCATTCCTTTGGATGTGATTTCCCTTGGGGAGAATCTCACCAAAAATTACATTTGTGTTGCAGGGGATCTCCAAAACCTGACTTGTATCTTGGTGCAGACTTCTGGGAAAATCAGTGAGCCAATCACACAAGCAGGAAATTACATTTCTGGAGGTGTTCCATATATGCTAACAGTATACAGAATACCTCCAAGTGGCCATATTGCATTTTACAGAAAAAAAAAAATAAAATAAAAAAATAATATAAATATATATATATATATAATTATATATCTCCCGCTCTGAGCCCCGGTATATCCACGTCAGGAGTCCGACCAATTAGAATGCTCCGAAATGTCCCTCCTGACGAGGTACATTTTAGACATTCAGCTGAGGGGATTTCTAAGCCTGGACTCCTGACGCGAATATACCGGGGCTCAGAACGGGAGATTGCCACGGACCGGGGTTGGTGGGGGGTTGGGGGCGGGGTAAAAAAAAAGCAGATAAACAAAAAAATTATATTATATAATATACCCGGACCGTGGCAATCTCCCGTTCTGAGCCCCGGTATATTCACGGCAGGAGTCCGGGCTTAGAAATCCCCTCAGCTGAATGTCCAAAACGTACCTCGTCAGGAGGGACGTTTCGGAGCATTCTAATTGGTCTGACTCCTGACGTGGATATACCGGGGATCAGAGCGGGAGATTGCTGTGGGCCAGGTCCTGTGGATATACCGGGGGGTCCTTTGTAAGTTCACCTTACAGATTTTTCTGTGAAGGTGAACTTACCCTTTAAGGAGTAACCGAAAATTTTCATGTTTTCCTTCAGTCCTACAAATGACTTCAAACTACAAATATTTTTTGACCACCTTCCTGCTGCTTATTCTGTACAACCATCACCACCACACCTCACCTTTTCCTTCCTTAGTCTTTGCCTTCCTTATGGGTGGGGGCTGAGGAGGCGGCTGAGGCTCAACAAGGAGGGGAGGAGCAACTGCCACAGTTTCAACAGCAGCCGCCACCGCCGCTGCAGCTGCCGCCGCCGAGCTGCCTTTCAGTGGGTTGTTGGAGCTGAACTCCCGCCATTTGGCACCAAGCACTGTCATCATCTTGGACATGGGGATCTTGGGATTCTTCTTGGCTATTAAAGGCCTAGAAAGTATAATAAGATAAAGGCGATTTATTACTACCATTGATATGACATCAAATAGGCCTAAAAAATAAAACATTCAGAAGAAAGAAATAACACTGACATGAAAAGCATTCAATAAGATGATAAAAACTTCTGTGGTTTAGTGACTGATGTGCTACCGGTGGAAGGATTCTGTATTCTACATTCAAAACTGCTAAACACATAGAATGAGAAACTGTATGCCCACGACACGCTTCAATAGTTCTGTTATATGAGGCCCCGCCCACCACGCTGCAAGCGTTCAATGCTCCTTAACTCTAGGGCAGTGGTCTCCACACAGCTGCTCTTTGCTTGTCTTTATATGGCCCTTGGTCCCACTGACACCGACAGGGCACCACTCCTCCCCCGATACCAACATTGGGACACTTTTCCTCCCCTGACACCAAAGATGGGGCACTATTCCTCCCAATGACACCAATGATGGGGCACTATTCCTCCCACTGACACCAATGATGGGGTACTATTCCTCCCACTGACACCAATGATGGGGCACTATTCCTCCCAATGACACCAATGATTGGGGCACTATTCCTCCCAATGACACCAATGATGGAGCACTATTCCTTCCAGTGACACCAATGATGGAGCACTATTCCTTCCAGTGACACCAATGATGGTGCACTATTCCTTCCATTAACTCCAATGATGGGGCACTATTCCTCCCAATGACACCAATGATGGAGCACTATTCCTTCCAGTGACACCAATGATGGAGCACTATTCCTTCCAGTGACACCAATGATGGTGCACTATTCCTTCCATTAACTCCAATGATGGGGCACTATTCCTCCCAATGACACCAATGATGGAGCACTATTCCTTCCAGTGACACCAATGATGGTGCACTATTCCTCCCACTGACACCAATGATGGAGCACTATTCCTTCCAGTGACACCAATGATGGAGCACTATTCCTTCCATTAACTCCAATGATGGGGCACTATTCCTCCCACTGACACATACTGTATGTTGGGACACTATTCCTCCCCCTAATACGTAAAAATGGGGCATTGTTTACTACCACGGGCCACAGTCCAGTCCATCCAAAGGACAGTAAACTGGCCCGTAGTTTAAAGCATTTACTTTATAAAAAATCCTTTTCGTGAGTGTGAAGTTGACATTTTTTTGTTACAGGCACACTCTTTGAAAACATTTTTGGCACACTGTGCTCAAAAGGTTGCCTACCCCTGTTTTAGAGCCTCAAAGGAAGCCGATACGGGAAGACTTCCCTGTGCCAGGGGCATGAATAGAGAGGAAGCAGCAGGAAGAATTCCCTGTGCCAGGGGCATGAATGGAGAGAGAGCAGCAGGAAGACTTCCCTGTGCCAGGGGGATGAATGTATATGAAGGAGCAGGAAGACTTCTCTGTGCCAGGGGCATGAATGGAGAGGAAGGAGCATGAAGACTTCTCTGTGGCAGGGGCATGAATGGAGAGGAAGGAGCATGTAGACTTCTCTGTGCCAGGGGCATGAATGGAGAGGAAGGAGCATGAAGACTTCTCTGTGCTAGAGGCATGAATGGAGAGGAAAGAGGCAGGAAGACTACCCTGTGCCAGGGGCATGAATGGAGAGGAAGGAGCAGGAAGACTTCCCTGTGCCAGGGGCACGGATGGAGAGGAAGCAGCAGAAAGACTACCCTGTGCTAGGGGCATAAATGGAGAGGAAGGAACAGGAAGACTACCTTGTGCCAGGGGCATGAATGGAGAAGGAACAGGAAGACTACCTTGTGCCAGGGGCATGAATGGAGAGGAAGGAGCATGAAGACTTCTCTGTGCTAGAGGCATGAATGGAGAGGAAAGAGGCAGGAAGTCTACCCTGTGCCAGGGGCATGAATGGAGAGGAAGGAGCATGAAGACTTCTCTGTGCTAGAGGCATGAATGGAGAGGAAAGAGGCAGGAAGTCTACCCTGTGCCAGGGGCATGAATGGAGAGGAAGGAGCAGGAAGACTTCCCTGTGCCAGAGAATGAATGGAGAGGAAGGAGCAGGAAGAATTCCCTGTGCCAGAGAATGAATGGAGAGGAAGGAGCAGGAAGACTTCCCTGTGCCAGGGGCATGGATGGAGAGGAAGCAGCAGAAAGACTACCCCTGTGCTAGGGGCATGAATGGAGAGGAAGGAACAGGAAGACTACCTTGTGCCAGGGGCATGAATGGAGAGGAAGGAGCAGGAAGACTACCCTGTGCTAGGGGCATGAATGGAGAGGAAGAAGCAGGAAGACTTCCCTGTGCCAGGGAATGAATGGAGAGGAAGGAGCAGGAAGACTACCCTGTGCTAGGGGCATGAATGGAGAGGAAGGAGCACACTGTGTCTGGAGTAATGCAACACTCCATGGGAGAATACGATCGTTTAATTAAAATATAAAAACCTACAGATTGAGCCAACATGTTTCAGGAGAATTGCTTCCCTCTTCCTCAGGGCTGCAGGTACACACTAACGGAGATGGGTGGGCTCCATGGTGGTACCAAGAGTTTTTATAATGCCAAACTGTCAGAGAATGCCTATCAGAAGTTTGGCTTAAAAAAAATGTGCATGCGTGTGGAATTTTTAGCAGGATAGTGATCAGGCACATGCATGCTCGCACATAGTGCATGTTGGCGCCAGACTGGCTATTTAAGGATGCTTCTGCTCATGCTTAAGTGCTGACTGGTCTTTCAGCTGCTCCCTTCATCTGCCGTTCTTCCTGTGCGTTTCCCTCGTCGCTGACCCGGCTTGCCCATCACCTGATCTTGGATCATGTTTCTGATTGGTTGCTTAATTCCTGAACCCGGGTCTGTTCCTGACTTCGGCTCTGCTTACGACAAGGTACCTCGCTGCCCGCCATGTTAATGACCCCTGGCTATTCCTGTGACCCCCCCCCCTTCTACCTGAAATCCTGGCTGTCCCATCTACTCCAGTGTTCACCTGGCTGTCCACTATACCTGCTCTGCACTTCGCTTGGAGTTCTGACAAGCCTCACGTCCTGAACCTCCGGCACAAGTGGTGTGCCCCTTTAATCCCACCTGATTTCCTGAGCACAGCTACTGTTCCTGTCCTGATGGTCCACCAGCTACCCAGGATCTCCTACTCCAGATGCAAGTTCACCTATCAACACCTACCGGCACTCGTGTCCCTCGGTACCCTCTGTTCCACTCTCAGCGCGGCCAGGGCTGGAGATCTAAGAGAGGCCAACCTCATCATATCAGTCATTACAAGAAATTCTGGGACAACTGCAGACCCCACCCATCTCCGTTAGTGCCCCCCTACAGCCCCGATGAAGAGGGAAGCACTTCCTCCGAAACGTGTTGGCTCGATCTGCACGTTTTTATTGTATTCTCCCGTCAAGATTTGCATTATTCCAGACAAAGGGGGGGGCTCCTTCCTCCCCATTCGAGTATCGTTTCTGCTGAAGCAGCAGCTCCGTCGCACCAGTAAGGTAGCAGCCCAAACCTTCAACGGAGGACCAGCACCACCCGTTTTCAACCACTAATAAATACCAGTAACTGTTTAAATCAGTAAAAGCATGGTCTCCAGCTCAAACTGTGCCAGGGGCTGTAATCGCAGGTCTGTACAGAGACTACAGAGCTACATATTGCCCAGCAGTCCTTGGTAACTATGAACCCTGCTGTGACTGTGGTCCAGACGGGAGAGCATCTCCACTCAGGGCAACCAGCCCAACATATAATATACCCTGTTTCCCCGAAAATAAGACCTAGCGTGATTGTCGGTGATGGCTGCAATATAAGCCCTACCCCCCCAAATAATCCCTAGTTAAAGTCCTTGTAGGTCTTATTTTCAGGGTAGGGCTTATTTTTGGGGAAACAGGGTAGGGCTTATTTGGGGGGTAGGGCTTATATTGCAGCCATCACTGACAATCACGCTAGGTCTTATTTTCGGGGAAACAGGGTATATGTTCTGACCTAGGGGATAAATGCCCCCCCCCCCCCTGACCCTCAGCCCAGCCCCGCCCCAACCCTATGTAAAATGCAGTTCATATACAGCTTAGGACAACTACCCCCATCCTTCCTCCATCTCTCACCTCAGAAACTGGCTGACCAGGCTTGTGTTGGTCAGCGTGTGATAATCCTCTTCAGAGAAAGCATATTCCACATTGTCCAGGCCCCACTCCTCCATCAGCTGGGCTGAGGTCTTTGGCTCCTTAAAAAAAAAGGAATTTATATTGCTAAAAAGGAGTAGCTACACTTTTTTTTTAAGGAAACAGAAAAAAAAACCCTCCCCCCCTCTGGGTGATCTCTGTACATTGCAGGGATTGTAACAAACTTTGTTGGAGATCCCTACCTTTTGTTATTCTGAAGAAATAGCTGTTTGTTTCTCTGTGTCCATGTGCACAGTGAATGTCTTTATAATCATCAATCAGCTGCTGCATCTGCAGGGTTCTAATGAGAAAAGTGGCAGGGTCTGCATCCCTGTAGACTTCCCTTTGGGAGAATCTCACAATGGCATTTTTGTTGCAGGGGGTGCCAAAAAATCTGACTTGTATCTTAGTGCAGACTTCTGGGAAAATCAGGGAGCCAATCACACAAGCAGGAAACGACATTTCTAGGGGGCGCTCTGTATACCATTTGTGTAAAGAGCGCCTCCAGGTGGTCATATTGTATATTACAGAAGCTGCTGATTGGAAAGGAAAGGTCTTGAAAGATTTTTTGATGCATGTTTACATCCCTACAGCTGTTATACACCTATCCTCTGAAGATGACCCACTGGGGTCAAAACGCGTCAGATTTCACGATCTAAAATTTATGCTATTTTATCTTTGTTGCCCATGGTTGATTGTACTGTATACTCCAGTCCACTTTTACATGTCAGAATGCACTAAGTAATTTTTTATACCAATAAAACCTCTTGACTATCCATCTATTTTTGAATTGTATTACATTACATTATTGGCTGCAGTAAAGCCCCGTTAGAGGGTCTCCCGTTTTTCATATGGAAAGGAAAGGTAATTTTTAATAACATTCAATTACAATATCATATACTTGTATTGCAATTGAATACACTAGATGACTTTTTTTTTTTTCCACAAAACCCTTTAAAAAGAGAAGCTTTTTTTTTTTTGGAGAACATACTTACGACTAAGAGCTCTAAGACTGAGAACTGAGCGATCAAACACAGCTGATCGCTCGGTTCTCTGGGAGCAGAGAGCTGGTGACTGTCAGTCACCGCTGTCTGCCCCCCCCCTCCCCCGCACACACACTCACTGGAGTGCTGGGCTGTAGAGGTGACAGGAGAGGCTGGCTCAGGCTCACAGTGGCTCGCTGAGAGGTTGTGCCAGTCGAGGCTCCTGGGTGGATCTCGACCATATGGTCGTAATCTTTCCCCAGCCTGGACCGGCTCTGTGACTTCAGCCCGTTGTAAGCTGAAAATGGGTCACAGGAGTGCAGAATGAACTGCACCCCTGTGATCCAAAGCAGTAGTACAGCAAGGGGAGCTTTGGCTGTACTTTTCCTTTAAGTTGCATTTTTAGTACCCCCTAATCGCCCCCATCTCTTATTAAAATGTCATTTACTTCTTTTTTCTTAAATAAAAAACATGTTATACTTACCTGCGCTAATCCCAACAAAAATGCCCCTCCCCCAAAAAAGTCAGCCCCTCCTAGCACAAATCCTCTACCCCTCAAATTACACATCCACTCCCCCCCCCCAACTCCAAATCCCCCTCCTAGCAAAAATACATCCCCTAATTTTCCCCTCCTAGCACTACCCTCCCCCCCAAACAAAAATTTCCCCTCCTAGACATATCCCCCCCACAAAAAAAAAATGAAAATTTCCCCTCATAAAAATACCCCCCTCCCTCACAAAACTTTCCTCTCCTAGCACTATTCCCCCCCCCAACAAAATTTTCCCTCCTAAAACTATTCCTCCATCCACACAAAATGTTCCCCCTCCCAGCACTATTCCCCCCCGAAACAAAAATGTCCCCTCCTAGCACTATTCTCCCCCCCCCCCCCCCCGAAACAAAAATGTCCCCCTCCTAAAACGATCCCTCCCCCCCCCAAACAAAAATTTCCCCTCCTAGCACTATTCCCCCTTCACCATATCACCTCTTCTAGCACAAACTCCCAAATCCTCCCTCCTAACACAAATCTTCTTCCAACATCCCCTCTCCCAACACAAATTTCCCCAAATCACCACTCCTAGCAATTCTTACCCCCTCCCACTAAATCTCCTCGCAGTGCCCCCCCCCCCTCACATGAAACCACAGTGCCCAGGGCAGCCGCGCCTCCTGCCCACCCCTTGTCCGGGCTCGGACCGTGGGCAATGCATGCAGCTGTAGGATGTTTCTTTAGCAAAGATGGTGTTAAAATAGGTGGTGAGGAGGTGCCATAATACTTCCTCACCGCCTGTCAATCGCCTCTAAAAAGCAACCGAATGCTGATCACTTTTCAGAAGATCGGTGGGTTTAAACCCATGTCCAATCCTAGCCTAAGGAAGAAAAAAACAAAAAAACAAAAACTCTGCTTATCTGTGATGTAAAATCCTGTGCTTTACACTAGACTTGAGTCAGGATGAGGGGAGCAGAACCCCCATTCATTCCAATGAATACATGAAAAAGGCCTTGGGAGGAGGGAACCCCAGTGCACTGACCGCATGTCATGTGATGCCGTGTAACCCCGCCCCTTTACCTTTATACATCCTTCTTCATTATCCTCGTCTTCACCCTCTTTCTTTTTGCGCTTGTTTTTTTTCTCTTTCTTTTCCTTAAGCTTTTTCTTCTTTTTCTTGTTGGGAGCGTAGTCACTTCCTTCACTATCTGACTTTTCCAGCAACAGTTCATCCTCAATGTCCGACAAGTCCTCATCGCTGCCCTGCAACACAGACAAGAGTGACAGGGGTTGTCGCAAACGTAAACTGTCCACTGGGGGGGGGGGGGAGTGGCAAGGGAGGAGCTTATTAAGTATGAGTGTGGTTTCATTGAGGAAATGATCTAAGCTTTGAGATTTAGGGCTGGGGCTAACGATTCACAGAGACTGCCTTCTGAACTACAGAGGTGCTGAGACGAGGAGCTTCAGGAGGCGGAGTCAGTACAGGAATCCCGGCTTGTAGGCAGCAAGGTACCATGGGATATGTAGTCCTTAGGAATGGAGGAGACACTGCAAAGCATGCTGGGAATCCAGGAAGTTGTGAAAAAAAGACAACCAGCGGTACTCACAACATGAAAGGAGATTTTTCAAATAAACTTATATTGGATTGTCAGATATAAACTATTGTTTGTATTGTTATTACAATGCTGAGGGTATAAAATAAAAAGTATGCTGTGACCATGGAACTGTTTTATTAACTGTTTTACAATAAATCATATCAACATTGTTACAAAATAAACTTTTTATGGGATAGTTTTAAAATTTACCAGTCCATCATCCATCATCTCATTTTTTATCAGTTTACCTATTCATTTTTAAATTTTATATCTACACCTCTCCATGAGTACTTCTATTTTGCTATTTATATATTGTATGCATTCCTCTAACCCTGATGGAGGGGGTGACCTCTGAAACACAGCGGCTTGTTACAATGAATGTTCTAAAATAAAATTGAATTTTGGACTCTTAAACCAATGGTCTCCAAACTTTGCTTGCCTAAAGGAAAGCCTTTAGGGCACTACTCCTCCCACTGACACCAATGATGGGGCACTATTCCTCCCACTGATATCAATGATGGGGCACTATTCCTCCCACTGATATCAATGATGGGGCACCTATCCTCCCACTGACACCAATGATGGGGCACTATTCCTCCCACTGACACCAATGATAGGGCACTATTCCTCCCACTGACACCAATGATGGGGCACTATTCCTCCCACTGACACCAATGATGGGGCACTATTCCTCCCACTGACACCAATGATGGGGCACTATTCCTCCCACTAACACCAATGATGGGCACTACTCCTCCCCTGACACCAATGATGGGGCACTATTCCTCCCACTGACACCAATGATGGGGCACTATTTCTCCCACTGACACCAATGACGGGACACTATTCCTCCCACTGACACCAATGATGGGACACTATTCCTCCCACTAACACCAATGATGGGGCACTATTCCTCCCACTGATACCAATGATGGGACACTATTCCTCCCACTGACACAAATGATGGGGCACTATTCCTCCCACTGACACAAATGATGGGGCACTATTCCTCCCACTAACACCAATGATGGGGCACTATTCCTCCCACTAACACCAATGATGGGGCACTATTCTTCCCACTAACACCAATGATGGGGCACTATTCCTCCCACTAACACCAATGATGGGGCACTATTCCTCCCACTGACACCAATGATGGGACACTATTCCTCTCACTGACACCAACGATGGGGCATTTTCCGCTCCCACTGGCCACAGTCTGCCCGCCCTAAAGTCTAAAGGACAATAAACAGGTCCTTCATTTAGGAAGGCCGGAGACCCCTGTCCTAAACCATTGATGTGGGACCCCCAATTCTACATTCTTCTGGAATACCCATCAAGGCACTTCCCATAGGGCTCTTGTAATCAGATTCATTGTATTCCACATTATAGACTTCACACCCCACGGTGCTAACCCAATATCTGTTGGGATTCAGCACCACTTACCTCTCTCGATACACAGTAAGTACTCGCTGGCTGTTTCAACTCCACCAATAACTGAAAACAAAACACTTCTGGGCAGATGACCCTTTTATGAGGCTCTTTCTGGATAACATAAGAAGTTCCCTGATTGCTTTTACCTGTCGCCAGACCGGCTTTTTAATCTGAAGAGATGGAGGTTTAGGGTCACGTGTCCATTTAATAACAGTCCGCCTCTCTACTTTATTCTCCGCAGGAAAAGCTGTAAAAGTCCATCAGCAAATAATCTTTATTCGATACAGAGAGACACGAGTGTCTGCACAAGGTCAGGAGCAAGAATTACAAGTACCGAGCAAGTTATCTCATCAGAAAAACAGTCTGCTGGAGAGAAAAATCCATCCACTTCTTCAAAGCCGAGCCAACAATGAAAGTGTCAGCGCTCCGCGCAATATACCCGTTCCAATTCTACAGCAGAGCGGCCCCGATCCTCATAAAAAGGTTTATGGCGGCTGCTCTCCGGCTTCACAAAGCTGTAACTTGTCACCAGTGGCGGATGGTGCTCAAAATTTTTTGGGGGGCGCAAACAAACTGAAAAATTCTGGAAAATACTGAAAAAAACCTCCCATCATTTGCAGCCTCACTTTGCCTATCAAATGCAGCCTCACTGTGCCCCATCAAATGCAGCCTCACTGTGCCCCATCAAATGCAGCCTCACTGTGCCCCATCAAATGCAGCCTCACTGTGCCCCATCAAATGCAGCCTCACTGAGCCTCACTGTGCCCCATCAAATGCAGCCTCACTGTGCCCCATCAAATGCAGCCTCACTGTGCCCCATCAAATGCAGCCTCACTGTGCCCCATCAAATGCAGCCTCACTGTGCCCCATCAAATGCAGCCTCACTGTGCCCCATCAAATGCAGCCTCACTGTGCCCCATCAAATGCAGCCTCACTGTGCCCCATCAAATGCAGCCTCACTGTGCCCCATCAAATGCAGCCTCACTGTGCCCCATCAAATGCAGCCTCACTGTGCCCCATCAAATGCAGCCTCACTGTGCCCCATCAAATGCAGCCTCACTATGCCCCATCAAATGCAGCCTCACTGTGCCCCATCAAATGCAGCCTCACTGTGCCCCATCAAATGCAGCCTCACTGTGCCCATCAAATGCAGCCTCACTGTGCCCATCAAATGCAGCCTCACTGTGCCCATCAAATGCAGCCTCACTGTGCCCATCAAATGCAGCCTCACTGTGCCCATCAAATGCAGCCTCACTGTGCCCATCAAATGCAGCCACTGTGCCCACTCAAATGCAGCCACTGTGCCCACTCAAATGCAGCCACTGTGCCCACTCAAATGCAGACACTGTGCCCCATCAAATGCAGCCACTGTGCCCCATCAAATGCAGCCACTGTGCCCCATCAAATGCAGCCACAATGCCCCATCAAATGCAGCCACTGTGCCCCATAAAATGCATCCACTGTGCCCCATAAAATGCAGCCACTGTGCCCCATCAAATGCAGCCACTGTGCCCTATCAGATGCAGCTATGGTGCCATCAAATTCAGCCACTGTGCCCCATCAATTGCAGCCACTGTGCCCCATCAATTGCAGCCACTGTGCCCCACCAAATGCAGCCACTGTGCCCCACCAAATGCAGCCACTCTGCCCCATCAAATGCAGCCACTCTGCCCCATCAAATGCAGCCACTCTGCCCCATCAAATGCAGCCACTCTGCCCCATCAAATGCAGCCACTCTGCCCCATCAAATGCAGCCACTCTGCCCCATCAAATGCAGCCACTCTGCCCCATCAAATGCAGCCACTCTGCCCCATCAAATGCAGCCACTCTGCCCCATCAAATGCAGCCACTCTGCCCCATCAAATGCAGCCACTGTGCCCCATCAAATGCAGCCACTGTGCCCCATCAAATGCAGCCACTGTGCCCCATCAAATGCAGCCACTGTGCCCCATCAAATGCAGCCACTGTGCCCACCAAAAGCAGCCACTGTGCCCCATCAAATGCAGCCACTGTGCCCCATCAAATGCAGCCACTGTGCCCCATCAAATGCAGCCACTGTGCCCCATCAAATGCAGCCACTGTGCCCCATCAAATGCAGCCACTGTGCCCCATCAAATGCAGCCACTGTGCCCCATCAAATGCAGCCACTGTGCCCCATCAAATGCAGCCACTGTGCCCCATCAAATGCAGCCACTGTGCCCCATCAAATGCAGCCACTGTGCCTCATCAAATGCAGCCACTGTGCCCCATCAAATGCAGCCACTGTGCCCCATCAAATGCAGCCACTGTGCCCCATCAAATGCAGCCACTGTGCCCCATCAAATGCAGCCACTGTGCCCCATCAAATGCAGCCACTGTGCCCCATCAAATGCAGCCACTGTGACCCCCGCCTGCCCTCTGTCTGACCGGCACTTACCCCATTTGGTGGTGGGTCAGGCAGCGGTGAGCTGTGTCATCCGTGTGTCTCTTCTTGCTTCTTGCTAGGCGCCCTTTCAGCCAATCAGGTGACAAGTATCAGACCCACCTGATT